>VMDO01033239.1:7113-18259 GCA_007922755.1 Pedetes capensis
AAAAAAAAAAAAAAAAAAAAGAAATAATGGCATTTGCAGCAAAATGGATGGAATTGGAGAAAATTATTTTAAGTGAACGAATACAAGCTCAGAAAGAGAAATACCACACGTTCTCACTCATATGTGGGAGCTGAATCAAAAGTATAAGAAGGAAAAATCTTATACAAAGGTCGGATCATAATAAAAGAAAAAAAAGCTAAGAATTGTATTATTGTAGATAGTCTAGAAAATGCATGTAATTGTTCTAACAAGATAAAAACAAAGACCACTACAGGAAAAGTTTCTATCTTAAACAGAACTGGAACCCAAGGATATACAGAAAAATATTACCATAAAAAGACAAGTATATGGTAGAGAAGTCTTTGATGTGTGGGGGGGAACAAGGGGAAGAAGCATATAAGAGGGTAAGGGGGAACCTATATGAATAATGTACAACAAAATGCATATATGGAAATGTCACAATGAAAAGCATGTCAGAATGAATCACATTAAGGTGTACATTAAAAATTTCCAATAAAAAATGTAGAGGGATAAAGGGGGAGAGTATAATCTCAATGTAAACAACACAGCTTCATGAATACATGTGAAAAATAGGGGAACTTAACCCAAATATACTTTTGAGTTTTACTACATATTAGTCAAAAAGTTCCATAAACCTCATAAAAGTGTAACCAAAAGTGATGTAATAGTTGCATAATGGAAAAGGCAAATGCTGTATTACTCTGTCCACCAACATTTACCAATAATGGGAGAGAAAAAAAGAACAATGATGAACAATGGAATCCAAGTCAAACAGAAGAAAAGTGACACATTAGAGAAGTAATAGAGAAAGAAAAAGTATCAAGATCATCAGCATGGAAGATTTGGGATAAATTAATAATTATGTAAATATTTTAGATTAAGTTGGGTAATTACCAGAGAGTATAATATTTATAACCTAGATTTTTGCAAGTGTTGTAGTTATTGATGATGTTAAAGTCTGGAAAGTGACTGTAGAGTGGGTGTCCAGAATAGGGAGAAAGACAAAAGGGTAGGAATGAAAGTATTAAAAGAACTGACTATCTGTGATACGTTATTCATTTTTGTGGAGGTTCAGTATGCCATGAAAGATTCCAGGAAATGGTGGGGAAAGATCTTGGGAGCCAAGAAGTAAGGCTATTGAATTTGGGGATAGTCATATTAATAGGTAATGCTTGCTAAAATCTGATGACACCACTTCAAAATGTAGTAATTTGTGAAGGAAGAGAGAAATGTACACTGGAAGAGGAAGAAATGTGGGAAAAGGAAGTCATTTATCACCTCTTTAAGTTTTAAGATACTGAAATGTGTGTGCAATTATGACTTCTATGGTGGTGCTTTTCAAGGTAAAAATATATGTTCATTAGTATAAGAAGGTGAAAGAAATAATGTGGTGAGACAGATTCTCTCACACATATGTGTACACACACATATGCTCACATTATTATTTTCAGGCTTCAAAAGGGAGAAAAGGTAAAGGAAATTTGAAAGGCATCTCACTAGCACACACCATTGATTTAGACTTCTATAGAAATATCAGTGTTATTATTTTCCTTTTCATATTACCAATCACTTTAAATTGAATGTTAGCTCTTTTTCCTCAATTTTCACTTCCACTTTCAACTGAAATGCATAAATCTTCTCATTTCTACTTATGAGTTGCCATTCACTATAACTTATTTGCAAGTGCCTTGTATTGTCTAGACTTTATGAAAAATGAAAAAAATAACTATTATACTATCTATAACAAGGTTTTTCTCTTTGCTCTTACCTGAGGATTTCCAGGCAGAAAGCTTGATTTTGTGTTTGGTTTGAGGTTATCACTCAATGAGTTTGAATGCCTATTAAAACATTAAGGAAATATTTGAAATATTTATTTTAATCCTTAGCACAAAAGATACATTTTAATGCTTACGTGCATAAATAATGAATGGTATAATAGTTTACTTTTACAAATCAATAGCAAAGCAACACTACATAATATTTAAATAGTCCTTAAATTGACTTGTGATGGCTTCCCACATATAAATCATAATCACTTATGTTTTAAATTTCAGATTAACAATATCAGATAGTGTCTCTTCTAGGTAGAAATAATGGATCTTGATGCTGCTCTAACTAAAAAGTTTGATGTATTTCATTTTAGATTCTTTAGTTGGTTGTTTTTGTTTTGATTTTTTGAGATAGAGTCTCACCATATAACTTAGGATGGCCTAGAATTCACTATGCACCCAGGCTGGCCTTGAACTCATGATCTTCCTGCCTCAGTTTCTCCAGTTCTGGGATTACAGGCATGTGTTACCACACCTGGCCATGATTTTAGATTCTGGACAACACTGTATGCATTCTCATTCTTTATGCCCCTTCTGGTTAAATATACAACATGATTTGAAAACAATGTTATTCAGTAGTAGAAAGATGCCAGAACTAGATCATAATTCTGATTTTTAAATTTCACATTGCTTTCTGCTATGATTTCATACCTAGAAGAGTATTAAATGAAAAGAGAATTAGGATAAATCTACTTTGAAAAATTGATACAGAATTTAGGGGTGAAACTTAACCTTTTAAAAGGAGGAATGATATATTATGTTTCTAAATTTGAAATGCATCTGGCATTTAGGCCTCAACTCATAAGGCCTAAAATTTCTTTCTTTAAAACAACAAATCTGCTTTTACCTTGATACCTGCTCAGTCTCCTCTGCAGTGAGACTCTGTTGAAGCTGCTGCTGTTTGTGACAGGAAGGAAACAATCTTGAACAGGCAGGAGTACTTAGGTAAAGGAACAATAGCAACAAAAAATTGGAGGGTATTTATAAAAAGAAACTAAGTGCTTATTTTTTTTATCAAAATGATCACAACTGATTCCCTACTTTGATCAGTCAACTAGCATTAAGTTTCCTAGTTAACACTCAAAAAAAAAAAAAAAAAAAAAAAAAAAAAAAAAAAAAAAAAGGAGCGCATGAGAGTCCACTCTGATAGAATGCAAGTAATAAAAATAAATAAAATGTAAACATAATTTCAATTAGTAAGTATTTCTTTGCAGTTTTAAAATGAAACTAGTACCTTTAAATCATTTAAATCAAATATCCATAAGAAAATATCAGCTCCTGTTTTTGGGGTTGGGACGTGGTAGAAAAAAAATCCCAGAAAATAGCTCTTTCAATGTTAAAAAGATTTCAGATTAATTTGCCATTCCTACATTCAGCAAAGAAAGCCTATAATATCTAGATGACATTAGATATCTGGGGAGAAGTTTCGAGTTTAACAGGCTTTATACCATAGCATTCTAATTCTGTGATCCTCCTTGTAGCAATGGAATATCCACAGGTCCCCTTCTGTGATAGTCTAAGTTTCAGATCAGGAAAGTCTAGGTTACAGATAAGAGCTGAAAATGGGTGTAATGCAGACTTTTAAACCTACTTACTATGCACTCTTAACTCACTATATATTTTTAATAATAAACTATGTATTCAGACAATTGATATTGCCATTATAAATCCAAATATGTTCCAAAAAATTCAAATTCTCTACACTGTCTCTTTTTCATATAAAAGTGGCAACCTCTCATGTGTCCTTCATAAATTTTTACTTTCATGTTAATACTCCTTATCTCTAGATTATATTATTTCACCTTGTGGAATCTACACTATATCTTCCAGGATAAGAGCTAATAATTAGTGAGTAAATACAGTAGAGCTCATAGGAAACTGTTTTCATTTGCTCTCAAAAAGAAAATAAGTCACCCCAAAATATCAGCTAAATTATATTTGATACATTTCCTTTCTATTTTCTTTTTCATTGGCTCTTTAAAAGCTACCTTCAGTGGTACTTCTTCAGTGGAACTTTCTCTGGTTAGTCATTCTGGACAAGAGTTGCACATACCAAGGAAAGATATTTAAATTTCAATTACCCTCTTATCACTCTCCTTTAATCTTGTATAACCACTCATTCTCCAGTGCCCTTTCTACTAATGGCTTTGATCTCTTGGAGCAGATACTGTCTGTTATCACCTCTGTGTTCTGGTTACCTGTCACAATATCTGAGCCGTAACTGCTCAATAAATCTAGAGTCAATTTAGTCCTCCTATAGTTACTGTTGAAATTCTTTTATTTTAAATTTTTGTACTTCTTTCTAGCCTTTGATTGGTAAATATAATTGGAGGTCTTGATTTTATTTATGTATGTGCCCAATTTGATTATTTTATGTAAGAAAATTTAAAGTCTCATGTCAATCTTTTTTTTTTTTTCAAATAGTTTTTACCTTAAGTCATTTGATTGATCAGTTAGGGAAAGAGTTAATAACTTTCAAACCAGAAGCTCTCAGTTAACATCCTAAACTTAAATCTAAAACAGGAATATTTTCTCTCTCAGCTTTGTTGTGATTATCAGTAAGGATAACACCTATAAAGCACTAACAGTAATAGGTGATGTTTCCCCAACCTTTTCTCTCCACTTTCATCCTATTCTTTTTAACGAATCCTTGATGAGTTTCATGAACTATGAACAAATTCAAATAGAAGCAATGACTGAAATCTTACTCTTTGGAAAGGCACCATGTAACAGCATAGAGACACATCACAAAGAGAGCTCCTGTTAGAGTTAGTACTGCAGGAAACCATTTATCTGGACTCCAATAATATGAAATCTTCATTAAGACAGAGGTAGTTATCTGAGAAATACAACAAATATTTATTAAGTATTAATAGTACTGTTGACAAAAATAGGAATCACAGTTTATGCTAAGTTTTTGCACATCTCATTGTTTCTTCTTTCTATGATATTGAAATGAGATTATCACTTGATATTTATTTGAAAAATTTAGAATCAACATAGAGCAAATTATATAGGCATAGTAAACTAACTCCTCTTTCTGCCACTAGAAATAAGCAAAAGTTTTTCTTTGGAAACAAATTTCTTTGTTCATAATATTGCCTCTGCCCAGAATCCTATTTCCTGTCCTGCCCTCTTGGTTAGTATTTGTTTCCTGTCAGGGTGATCCTCAACCTTTGCTTTTGCAAGAAGACTAACTTTGGGTAGTGGTGTTTGTTGTGAGGTGCCATCAAGTTGGTGTCCCACTCATAGCGACCCTATGTACAACAGGTGAACACTATTGTCCCTGCTTCTGCTATTCATAGGGTTTTCAGTGGCTGATTGTTTTTGGGAGTGGGTTGCCGGGTCCTTCTCCTGAGCCCACAGTGTCTGGTGTTCCCAGGTGGTTTCCCATCCAAGTACTAACCAGGTCCCACCCTGCTCAGCTTCTGAGATCTGATGGGATGGGACACCACAGTGCTATAGCTGCAGGCCAACATTGGGTTAGAAATTGCAATACACACCCTTTTTTGCTCATATTTCTACTTGCACGGAAAATTGTTTATTTCCTTTAATTGTGATTCTTCCTACTGGGAAATAAACTCATATTGAACAAGGACAATTTTCTGCTCATCTCTGTGGATTCTCTGCAGTTATTAATCCAAAGACAATGTTAATGAATATTGGTTAAATGACGCACAGAGTTAGTCAGCAAGTTGTTTACAGGGCAAAGTATTACTCCAAAAATGAGTCAGATTATTGTTGCCCTTTACAGCATTCTACTATAAAAGCACAAATTTTTTCCTCCAGATAAAGTCCCATTACCATCTAAATTGTGACTATTAAGAAGCTAGCAATATACATGTATAAAGTTCACATTAGAGTTTAACTATCTATGACTAAGGAACAATACATTCCCAGCAGATGGCAGCATAAGATAGGATAAATTCTATGAACCCAGGCATGAAGTGTGCTATTTCTTAAGGTAATTCATGAGGCTACTTTCACAGAAATGGGGGTGGGGAGCGGGGTAGGATTGGAAGGAAGACCTTTGCAGAAGAGGATCAAGGAATAGAAATAGCATTTACTTACGTAACTCAGTGAGAGGAATCATTATTAGTTTGTTGAATGTGGGTGGTTGTTGAGATTAAGTATTATATGACTAAACATTCTATTTTACAGAGCAATAGTGTGGGCATGTCTGGGCAAAGAAAGATCAAGAAATCAGATAAGGCTTCAGTAGTGTCCGTTGAAATACTATGTCCTTATTTTCCTCAATAAATACCATACTATATTTCTAAATGTTAAATAGATCAAATAGATGGCAATTTGATGGTCAATCACCCTACCTCTCTTTAAAGGTCATTAAGAAATAACGGGGTGTGGTGGAACATGCCTGTAGTCTCAGTTACTCTGGACCCGGAGGCAGAAGAATTGCTTGAGCCCAGGAGTCTGAGATCAGATAGGGTAACATAAAAAGCCCCTATCTCAAAAATAATAACAATAATAACACCCCTACCAAGTACATTTGGGAAGACAGGCACTATTGATCTAAGGAGAAAGGAAGCCAGCCTACACCTGTTAATCGACCTTCCTCCCTCCTACTGTTCTTCTCCCCTTCCTTACTTCCTACTACCTGACAATTATTTATTGAATACTTACACTACACCAAGAAGCACTAAATAAAGGATATATACAGCCTCAAAACTGAAAAAGGAAAGACTAGCATTTATTTACCAGCCATTGTTTGCCATGATTGGTGCTAAGACCTTAGTAAGTTACTTCAGTTTTCCCTAACAGCAAATCCAAAAGAGAGAGGGTCACCATGTCACCAGCAGGTTAGCAGAGGGATGCAATTCCACCTAGCCACCTACCCTGAGGAGTTCCCCCAATTGGGACCTCAGATTAAGCCATGTCCTTGACTTGATCGCAGAAAAGAATTTCAGGAAGAGTCAGAGGGAGTGAAATAAAGTTATAGAGTAATCTAAATTACATGCTTTAGATTACATATGGGCACTGAGAGAGAGAGATGAGAGAGAGAGAGAGAGGAGAGAAGGAGGAGGAGGAGGAGAAGTAGAAGGAGAAGGAGAAGCAGGAGGAGAAGAAGGAGAAGGAGAAGGAGGAGAAGGAGCAGAAGGAGGAGGAGGAGGAGAAGGAGAGGGAAAAGGAGAAGGAGGAGAAGAGGAAAGAGAGAGAGGGGGAGAGAGAGAGAGAGAGAGAGAGAGAGAGAGAGAGAGAGAGAGAGAGGGATATCAGTACCAGACGTTGTTGTTAGGTGCTGGCCCCACTCCTGGTTACTCCTGCTGGGTTAAGTTGTTCCACTGAAAGAAGTTTTAAAGGTGCCCTGGATTCTGGGCTAGAGGTCTTGCCTTGGGGGTCAGGTTGCCTGAGATCATCCTCATATCCAAGAGATATATTACCATAGCAAATTTTTCAGGTTCATCACAATTCTGGGTTCTGACACAATGACTTGAATAGCTGAACATAAAGGACCTCACACCATTTACCTTCCCTTTCTGTACAACTGTTCTAATTGCAGTATCAAATTATATTTTAGAGTTCCATTTTGAGACCATTTTTCTCCTTTTTCTAATCTGGATAAGTGCCAAATCTCATAAAATTATCCCAATTATTTAAAATAGAGCCTGAAGGTGAATCTTTAGTAATATAAATTTTGGTTAGTCATAGTCATGCATTCTTTTGTTCACTTGTATATCTGAAAGGAAGAAGGAAGTAAGAAAAAAGGAAGTATATGTCTCCAGATACTCATAGTTGAGTTCCTGATTTGTTCTTTGTTACTCATAGTTGAGTTCTTGAAATACCTGGATACCCTTTACTGAGTTCCTAATCTCTGGATACTTATCATTAAGTCCTGAATTAATCTCCAGATACTCATCACTGAGTTCCTGATTTAGCCAGTAACCAGGCAAATCAAGTGTCTTTGTTACCCCAGTTTGATTTTTCTTTCTAGGCATCCCTAGAGCCAAGTTCACACTTTGTTGTTTTCTTCCTTATATAGTCCCAGAATTCTAGTGCAGTCAGGCAAAGTTAGATGTATAAAGTGGTTGAATCTTGGACTTTTCCATGGGATGGGGGTTCATGGAGTCTGATATCACTTATGTTAAAATGATGTCCTAGAGGAAAATGATCTTCCCTGGATTACATTTTTCTGAAAGGGGATGACTCCTCTTATATGTACAACTTGAAATATGGCCAGCCTTTCATATTTATTCACTCCAAGAGCTAGTGAGGTGTCAATTAGGAGAAAGGGAAGCTCCTCAGAAAAACTGCAGAGAGGGGAAGTTTCTTATGTTAGAATCTCAATAATTTGTATGAGTTCTAGTACTTCTAAGGTAAAAAGGTTCTGGCCCCATTGGAAGGAGAGGGGATTTAACAATTAAATTCATAATTGTAAAAGCTGCTTTTTTCTGAATAATAGACAAGCCTATTGTCTGTTTTTACATCAGCACATTAAAATTTGATCTTAGAAAACCTTTTAAAATAGCTTTTTAAATATTATAGTCAATTTAATTATACATATCACTTTAAGTTTCATCTTTCATAAGACTTCCTGCAACATCCTATAAACTATCTGGAATATGCTTTAACTTTCCGTTTCACCTAAAAACATTCTATTTAGGCTTTCCTTTAAAAAATTATACCTATTGCTTTTATGTCACTGTCTCTTATTTGATGGTTTCTTTTTGCCCTATTTCCTTACAGAAATGCAAATTTTTAAAAAGACTTTTTCTATTCTTTACAAAGTAAAATAGCTCTTCATATTTAATGAGATTGTTGTTGTTGTTGTTGTTGTTAGGTGCCCTTGAGTCAGTATCATGGCGACCCTCATAGGATTTTCAATGGCTGGATGTTTCAGGATTGCCTTGGGAGTGGATTGCCAGGTTCTTCTCCCATTTTTGTGGTGCTGGGAATTGAACTCGGGACCTCAGAGACTGCAGTGCAGCGCTCTACCAATTGAGCTAAATCCCAGCCCCAATGAGATTCTAGGAAACCCTGTTTGAAATAGAAAAAGGATGGATATTGTGCCTTTAGCATCTTGCCATTATAAATAAAAGCACATATAAAACATGTTAACAGTATTAACTCAGAAATGTAAGGCTTATGAATTGAGAGGAATTTTGGATAAATTTTACAATTTTAATTTATGTGAACACTCACTTATCTATAAGCCAATCTGAGAAAAATTCTGTTAAACCTCAGTTATTAAAACAAAGTAATATAGTAAATGAATTTAACCATTTAAAAAGAGTGCTGATGCCAAAATGAAGCAAGTTAAGATCACCTGTTTAATTGGCCAAATTTAAACCTTTTGTCTCATTTAAATCTTAAAACTCATTACAGTTTGAATTTCAAAATATCTCTCTTACATTTTTCTTAGTCCCACGTCAGGTTGATAATTAACTCTTAAATGTCTGTAACTTTTAGTTATGTCTAGCTTGAGGTACTTCAACAGCCAGACTAACAGGCAAAATGGCATACAACCAATTAAACATAAGTTTATGAGAAACTAAAAGAACTTATAGTTACATTAAATCAGGGTGCACTTTAGATGTTCAGGTCAAGCTGATATATGAAAACAATGCACAAACATAAGTACATGTAGACAATGCATTTATAGATATAATAGAAAACCACCCAAAATTCGTATATTGTATTATTGATTATCTCTTTCATAGTATTAAGCCATCTTAAATCCTAAACTTGTATTTCAAAGGTGTGACTTGTTTTGCATTTACAATTCAAAGACAAAGAGCTTAATGGAAAACTCCATAATGGGGTTCTAAGTATCCACCTAGTGAAAACAAAAAGATCAAAAGAAGAGGTTTGTTTCAGAGACTTAAGGTGATTATCTTTACCTAATTTAAAAGCTAAGCAGCAGAAAGGAAGATGCCCCTACTAATGAAAGTTTGCCACTGCAATTTTTATTTTTAAGGCAATTACTTTCCATTTTCTAATTCCCAAGCAATTATCCTTACAATATAGATCTAATTGTAAGAAGGTATAATGAAGAATGCCATTTAGAGGCCAATTTCTCCACCACTTAGCTTATACTGCTACCAAGCTAAATTTATAGAAATAGATTTGATTTATTCCAATTTTTATCAAATGGGAATTTTCAGGAATTTACATTTGAATTTTTGTGAAAGGGAAGACAATATATCCTTGGAGACAGGCATCCCTGTCTTTACCCAGGTAAATCTAAGGGAGGTAATTCCTTGGTATATTCTTAGTGGAGACCTCAGTTTTCTATGAATGTCTGGAGCATCCTCCATCAGTCTGAGAAATTGGTATAGCTAACTTGCCCAAGCTCCCATGTCTATGCTACTTTTCCTTCCTTTCTTGAGTAATGTGGAATGCCATCTAAGAGGCACTGTAAGAATCTTAACATGGCCAGGGCAGAGAAGCTTGGGTGTTCTCTATCTATCTATCTATCTATCTATCTATCTATCTATCTATCTATATGTAGTCAAATAGAATTTGGAAGCTGATTCTTCTGTTCTGCATAAGACCCAAAGAAAAGGAACAGAAATAATGCCTGATGAGATCTAACATACTGCAAAGGTAGGGAAGGGCAGAGATGCTACTGCAGCTAATACCATTTTGGCATATAAGAAAGAGTGTTTCTACTAGCTTATAGGAAGCTTATAGGAAAGGTAGCTTATAGGAAAGAGATGTGACCTCGTCCACACAGCTTGTTGTTGTTGTTGTTAGGTGCAGTTGAATTGTGTATAACTCATAGCAATCCTCACAGGGTTTTCAATGGCTGATTGTTTCGGGATTGCCTCGGGAGTGGATTGCCATGTCCTTCTCCCATTTTTTTGTGGTGCTGGGAATCCAACGCAGGACCTCAGAGACTGAGCGGCGCTCTACCAACTGAGCTAAATCCCAGCCTGTTCCACACAGCAGAAGAATCTAAATCCTGGAATTAACCCTGGACCATGCTGCCAGGGGGAGAGGGGATTAAGTTAAACTATTAATTCACACTTATATCCCCACCTCATGGAAGGAATCATGGGGAAGAAAATAAGAAACCTTACCTCCTCCCAAAGCAGAGTGTAAATTATGGCTGAGGTTGGGCAGAGAGAGTACTAATACAAAACATATCTAAAGTTTTTATTTAAAAAAGACAAAAGAAAGGAAAGAAAGTCACATTTATTTTATTTCTAAAAAATATTATTTAAAAATGATACAAATTGTGATTGTACTTTGAATAATAATGTAAAAAGAACAAAATCTTTCCATAAGGATTAAGTATAATATTAATGGTTTATATTTACATGTTTATTACAAGAACT
>VMDO01033240.1:0-18172 GCA_007922755.1 Pedetes capensis
TCAGTGACTATGCAACAGATCCTGGTACTTCATGCTTCAGCTTCCTAGATCCCACAGGAACAGGCTTTGGAATCATTAACCTCCCTTTCTTCAGCACCCTGGATCTCCAGTCACTCTGTTAACCATCTAGTAGAATGATATATGGCAATGCTTTAAATACAGGATGACTGATAGGAAATAGGTGGGTGGAATTGCTGCCTGATATCTCACCCTGTAGGATATGGTTTGCCTGTAACCATAGCAGTTTTGTGTCGGGTCAAATCAGATATGGGAAGCTAAGCAGGGTCGGGCCTGGTTAGTACATGAATGGGAGACCACCTGGGAACACCAGATGCTGTACGTTTGGGAGAACGACCTTGGAACCCACTCCCAAAAATCAGTCTGCCATTGAAAACCCTGAGAACAGTAGTGTTTCCCTTATTGTATGCAGGGTATCAATGAGACTGTCACTGACTCGATGGCACTTAAGAAGAACAACGGAATATGGTTCGTCAATTTCTCTGGGTGGGCATTGTTCTTCTCTCTATAACTTTGACAATATGAATACACCCCACCCTGAGCCCATTTCAAATATATAAACGCCATGAATCCAATCTCTTTCTCCTCCCAGTGAAGGTAATGTCCTCTGAGTAAAGGAGACCTGGCTCAGGATTGACATCTAAATATTTACAACAGTAGTCATGTATTGCAGTGTAAAGTAGTCAAGTAGACACATTTGGTAAAATTATTACTATGCATTTTATTTCTCTTCTATTTTAACTAAACACTTTCATAATTTTATTTTTGCCTTGTTCAGTGCTTATGTACAGAAATATGATTGATTTGTCTTATACCTTGATACTTGCTGACACAGGAGATAAATTTATGGGTTGTAAATAACTATGCCCCAGGGGTTGTTTGCTGATACGAGGGTAACTTATTGCCTGAAAGTCTGCCTTGTGTATTCCTTTATGTTTATCTTGTCAAGGTAAAAAAAGCTATGTGCTCTCATCTCTGCTTGCATGGTCTTTGCTCTGGAAACTGAAAAAATAAAATCACTAAATAAGCACGGACTGGAGATAGTCCAGCCAGCTTATACATTTGCTCACATCACATCCTCAGTCTCTCACTCAGCTTCCTCCTGGCTGCACATTGGCTACACTCATCTACATTTACGAGAGTGGCACTCCCCAACTCTATGGGGACCTAAGCTCCTGCAGTTTGGACACTTGCAGATGTGTCCTATGTATCTCTTCATCTGACTGTTTACATATCACTTGAAATATCATCCATCATTGAGAATCTCTTCCTCCAACATCAATGGCTTTGCCACAGAGGTGACCTTCACACCTCGGTGTCCACGTAACATGCCACTGTACTGGGGCCCAGATGTCGGGAGCACATAGAGCTGGACTCTACAGGAAGCGGGAGAGAGGCACAGGGCAGCTGAACAATGAACCCTCCTCCTTAAGGATTCATAGGCAGGAGTTAGAGAACAAAAGCACCTCCATCCCAGCTGACCTGCGGGTCTGGACTCCATTGTGCCTCAGCTCATAGTTTCCTGGCCCTGTGCTACAGTAAACTGGACTACAAGTGCCTAGAACCACGTTAGGCAAGGGATTAGTGACGGGAGAAGAGGACCTCGTACATCAGAGTCTTTCTGCTTACCCTCATGTCACCTTTCTCCTCTCACTATCTCCGAATTAAGTGTTGTTTCCTTCAGGTAGAAAAATGACTTATCAACTATGCTACAACAATGTTTGAGTATCTATAAGGTGTCGCACAGTGTTTAATTTCGTGGAAAAAACAGAAAATAGCAAGAAGCCTGTCATCTTTGACTGCGTATATTAGTGTAGAAACAGACAACTCCCCACAGATAATATAGACTACGACAGAACAGCACATGCTCATGAGAAACACAAAGTAGAGCCACGTGGAGCCTGGTGTGCGGGTGGCCCGTGGCTCTGGATTAGGGAGCCAGGGAGGTGCTAAGGGAAAGGTGACCATCAACCAAGAGAGAAAGAGAGTCTCCTTGTCAAGTAGTGGTCTGGGAGGGTAGATCTATCCCTGCAGAGGGAGCAACAAAGTCCAGAAAGAGGCATTGTACACAGATGTAATATACACATCAATGAAAAATTTAAATATTTCTTGAGTCAAACAAAAATGAAAACAGAAGCTGGGCACGACGACCCATGCCTGTAATCCCAGAGTCTCAACAGGTGGAGGCAGGAGGATCGCAAGTTTGAGACCAGAGGTAGTCAGCATAATGACACTCTCTCAAAAAAAAAAAAAAAAAAAAAAAAAAAAAAAAAAAAAAAAAAAAAAAAAAAAAAAAAAAAAAAAAAAAAAAAAAAAAAAAAAAAAAAAAAAAAAAAAGATAAAAAATGGGCTGGGCGGGCAGCTCAGTGGTACAACACTTGCAAAACATGCAAGCATGAGGCCCTAGGTAAAACCCCAAGTACGGAAAAAAAAAAAAAACAAAAAAAACCCACAATCACCCAATATGTGGGGGTCAGCTAGAGGCAGGACCAGAAGGAAAACAAGATTTCAAACAAACACCAAATGACAGCTCCAAGAACTAGAAAGGCAAGAAGCCACCACACTCACAATGAGTAGAATGCAAGAAATACCAAAGGTCAGATCATAAATAGATGAAATAGAGAACAAAATAAACAAATCTATAAAATGAACAATTAGGCTTATTTAAAAGATGAACTAAATTGACAGACTTTTAGATTCATTGCTGTTTTTGTTGTATGCCATAGAGTTGGCTCCGATGCACAGCAAGCCTATGTACCGCACAATTAAAATGTTCCAGACACGGTGCCATGCCCAGCACTATTATCAATGCTTCTTTGCTATTTATGTGGTTTCCAATGGCTGATTGGTTTGGGAGTTTATTGCAAGGGCCTTCTCCCTAGCCTGCAGCACCTGCTATTGGCAAGGAGTCTCCCATCCGAGGACTAAGCAGGTCAACCCTGTTTAGCTTTCAGTCAAGTAGGATGGGATGCAAGGGGCTATGGCTCCAGACTTTAGGTACATTAACCAAGAAAAAAAGAGATGACCCAATCATATAAAATCAAAGATGAGAAAAGACACATTACTACTGACACGACTAAAATACAAATGATCACTAGAGAATGTCATGCACAACTGTATGTTAACAAATTGGAACATTCAGCGGAAATAGGTAAGTTTCTGGACACCACTGCCTACCAAAATTGAACCATGAGGACATAGAAAACCTAACATAGAATGACATTGAGTCAGGAATAAAAGTCTCCCAACAAGAAAAGCGAAAAACCAAATACCTTCATTGCTGGATTTTACCAAACATTTAAAGAATGATTAACATTAACCCTTTTTAAACTATTCCAAAGATGAACGGGAGAGGGTGCCCTTCTGAAATCATTTTATAAGCCCTGGAATACCTTGATACCTAAGCCAGATGAAAAAAAAAAAGTACACTGATGAATATGGGTACAAAAACCTCTCAAAAGAAACCAATAAATCAAATACAGCAGCATATCAAAAAGACTATAAACCACAATCAAGTGAGATGTAGCCTACAATACAATGGGCATAAACCCTCTAGTCATCTAAACAGATGCAGTGAAAGCATTCGATAACATTCAACACCTCTTTGTGTAAAAAAAAAAGCTCAGAAAACTAAATATACAAGGCACCTATTTCAACACAATGCAGTCTATTAGTATGACAAACCTTCAGCCAATATCAAACTAAATGAGAGAAAGTTGAAATTGTTTCCCCTAAGATCAGGAATAAAATCATAGTATTCACTTTCGCCATTTTTATTCAATGCATATTGGGAACTTCAGTAAAGCAACAAGAGAAGAAAAAGAAATACAGAGTATTCAAATAGGAAATGAGGAAGCTAAAGTATCCCTGTTGGAAAACATCATGACTTTATAGTAGAAATTTTAAAATCCACCCAAAAAACCCTATTAAGTCAGACAAAAAAATTCACTAAGATTACAGGATCAATACACTTTTAATATAAAATTTAAAAATGTCTCAGAAATCAAGAATGAAACTCAACCACAATTTCTACAAAATACAATAAAATAGCTAAAAGTAAATGTAAACACAAAAACAAATGATCTCTATAATGAAAATGACAAAACACTGATGAAAGAAATTGAATTCACAAAGGGCAAGAAACCCATACTAATGAATTCATAAAATTAATATTGTCAAAATGTCCACACCACCCAAAGTTTTCTATAGATCCAATGCAATTTCTATTGAAATACCAATGACATTCTTTTTTGGGGGGAGTGCTGCTACTTGCAACCAGGACCTTGCATATAACTTTGCCAGTGCTCTACCACTGGAATGCACCCCTGGCCAATTTTATTATTTTTTATTTTGAGACAAGGTCTCACTAAATTACACAGGCTCCCTCAGACCTCAAACTTCCAACCTTCCTGCCTTACCCTCCAGAGTTATGGGGGGTTCAGATATACACCCCCACACTCAGTTGCAAAGACATTCTCCACAGAAAATTAAGAGATATTCCTAAATATTAACTAGACCCACATAACCAAAGCAATCCCCCAAACAGAAAATAGCGAGTACCACCACAATACTGGACTTCAAAATATACTGGAGACATACAATAATCAAAATACCACAGGACTGGCATAAAAACAGTGAAATACAACAATGGTACAGAATAAAGATCCAAAAAATAAAGACCCACATTCACACAATGGAAAATCAGCAAAGGCATCAAGAACATATACTGAGGAAAGGAAAGGTTCTCCAAAGAAGGATGATGGAAAAAAACTAAATATCCACATGCAGAAAAAAGAAACTATACCGGTATCTCATTTAATGTTCCTTTGTGGAAAAAAAAAAAAACTTAGAAAAATAAATACAGGTGGCACGGGCTTCAACACACTAAAGCCTATATATGTGAAACCTAAAACATATACAAAAGAACTCAAAATGCATTAAAATGCATGTAAGATTTGAAACTATGAAACTTTTAAAATGGGGAATTCTTCAGGTCCAGGGAAACAGTTCTGGGGTATGAGCCCAAAAACATAGGGGGAAAAAAAGGAAAAGTGGACTGACTGGATTACATCAAATGAAGAAGTCTCTGCACAATAACAGAACATAGACAACAGAGTGGAGAGAGAACCTATAGAATTAGATAAAATATGTGCAAACTTCTCCTGTGACAAGAGATTAATATCCAGAAGATAGAAAAACCTCAACTCAACAGCAAATCACAAAAGAAACAAAAATAACAAGTCCTGAGGATAATCTGTAGAAACAGGGAGTCTCAAAGATTGTTGACAAAAATGTAAATCAGTACAGCCATTTTGGAAAACGGTACAGAGGTTCTGAACCAAATTAGAAAGACAACTGTCACAGGATCCAACAATCCCTTTTTGGGTATGCCAGTTAATCAAAAAGGAGCCATACGCACAGTCCAAAATCAGTCCTACAAGAAACATCTGCACACGTGTGTTTACTGCAGCACTATTCACAACAAACAAGAAATGGAATCAAGACATATATGGACATAAACATACATATACGCAGACACACAGGTGTATGCACACTGGGGTGTCCATACATATATACACACCATGGAATACTATTCAGACACAACGGATAATTAAAACCTGTAGGGATGAGGTATAGAGAGGAAAGGAAGAGGCATAACTCTGAGACTGCTTGGCTCCAGGCTTATCTAGGCCACCTCAAATCCTGAGATGCACCCAGGACTCTTTGGTGACTCCCTGTGGCACAGCGGTCTTGAGCTTTTGGGGTGGAGCCCATAAGGTCCAGCCCACAAGGTGAGGCAAGATGGCCCCTGACGGAGGCAACTAGGGCATGTCCCTCCTTGAATTTCATGCCACATCATATCACCCGATACCATTTGATTGGTAGGTCCAATCACCTGATGCCACTTAACTGGCTAACCCAAAACATCATGATGACATCACAGGTTCTGACTGATTGACACAAAAGGCTTATAAGCATGGTGCACAGGCACAGAGTTTGAGCTGGATGAGCAGGAGCTGGAGAACTGGAATACAGCTGAGTTCTGAATTACCATCCACCCAGATCCCAGAGTGGTGTCTCTGTAAGACTCAAGAGTAGTGGGCATGTTGCGTGTGGGGTTTTGGTTCCTGGCCAGAAGCGAGCCACACAAAACCTCTCACTGGGAGCAACCTGGATGAAAGTACAGGACATGATGTCAAGTGAAGTCAGTCGAGCACAGGAAAACAAAATATCACATCTCACATGGATGTGGAAGCTAAAAGTTGCTATCACTGAAGGAAACAGAAATGATAACCAAAGCCCGGAAACTGTGTAGAGGAAGGGGGATGGAGAGACCATGGTTTACAAGATAATCACTACAATGGAGCAGATGAATAAAAGGAAGATTTTCTATTGCACAGTAGGATAACTATATTTGAAAACAATTAATTGAATATTTCAAAATGACTAAGATTTTCATGAGTTCCCAACATATATACACCTAATAAATACATGAAATGAAAGATATGCCAATTACTATGATGTGATCATCATATATGGTACACATGTAGTGAAAGGTGACACCATAGCCCAGAAATATGTACATTTCCTATACCTCCAAAAAAAGTCTGGGAAATATAATAGACTTTTGGTATTTTTAAATGTTTATAATAGATTAGGGTTTAAAGCAAAGATAACAGCAAGAAATTCCCAGGTATGATTTGTGTGGGAACAAAATGTGATACAACAGCAATAAAAAATTTTTAATTTTTTTTATATTATTCTTTTTATTTATTGGAGATGCATGCTGAAGTCCTTGGGTTGAGTATTCCTCTTTTAAGACAAGACTCATTATGACACCTAGGCTGGCCTTACACTCATAATCCTCCTGCCTCAGCATCACAAGTATGGGGTTACAGACATGTATCTCCTTGCCTGGCCTGGGATAAATTAGGAAAAACTTAGATGTTGGACATGGTGGTACCTATTTGTAATGCTGAGTCTGCAGCAGAGTTCAAAGCCAGCCTGGGGTGCATAGTGAGAGGCCATCTCAAAAAGAAAAATTAGTCATGTTTGAAAAGATCAACAAGAACTAAAAATACCTGATGCAAATATGGGAAAATGGGAGTAAATTTCAGATCCAGGGAATGAGTGAATTGGGTTCATGGCATGACCCTTTCCACCTATCATGTGTATAAAGCCACACACACCTTCCCTGGTCACTGTTACAATACATCTGATAATTACAGATCGGGGAAGAGGACACACCTGCCTGTTCACCAATGTTTACTCTGGAGAAAGTAAGCAGATCAGCGGCCAAAACGGACAGGGACATTGAAAACACATTCTTTTGTGTTCTTTAACCATTCAAGGCTGAAAATTTATTCATCTAAGTGAGGCACGGTGGTGCACACCTGTAAACAAGACCCTAGGTCAAAAGTGAAAAACATTAACAACAGGCTGGGGGTGCAGCTCAATGGTAGAGTGCTTGCCCTATGTGTGAGGCCCTGGGTTCAATCCAAAGGTCCCACCAAAAAAAAAAAAAAAAAAAAAAAAAAGACGACTTCTCAGAATTCATGGGACAGATTTTTGCACATGTACGAAGGTGAATGTGAAGGACACCATTCAAAGCACTTGATAAAAGCAAAGTATGTGAAGCAACCTGAATATCTCTCAGTACAAGAGTGCAGCTAAAGTACCTTCCTTCCAAACAGGACAGCACTATGTAAGCTTCGAAAGGAAAGAGGTTCCAGACATACTAACAAGAAAAAACCCCAAAGTTGTACCGTTCCACCGTTCCACGAGAAACCTCAAGGGGAGTCCTATCTGATCTGCCACAATTCCTCTAGAAGAGGAGCAGCTCGAAGAGAATGGGGAGGCAAACACAAGCGGCTTTATGAATTCAAATGAGCACACACAAACAGCTGGGACAGTGGTCATCTCAGGAGAGGATGTGGAGGCTGGGGCAAGAGGAAGCCCAATCACTGTCCACTAACGTGGACAGACATTTCTTTCCTTACTTTACAGGCACTGAATCTTCCACAAGCTTCCTTTAGCGTCCTCCACATTTTCGTTCTATTGCTGCTTTTTGATGTAGGGTCTTAGTATGTAGCCGCAGGCTACCATCAAACCTGTGATCCCCCTGCTTGCTCCCTCAGGCTTCTGGATGACAGGATCACAGGTGTTTGTCACCATGCCTGGCCTTCCTGCCGGGACTTTGTAATACACTAACATTGGTAAATTCTCTCACAGAGTTCATTAGTTATGTACCTTGAGAGGTTTGTTATAGTGCAAACAGACTGTACATATATTGACACAGAGTGTTTTTTCCCTTTATTAATAAATGTTGGTGGGGTACATAGTAAGGCTTTTGCTATTTCCATTATGCAACTATTACCTCATTCTTGGTGATACTTTCATCAACTTATGTAACATATACTACCCTTGATTCACACATAGTAAAAATCATATGCAATTATGATTTATATTACCCTATATTTCCCATAGCCTGCGGCTGTAGCCCTGTGGCATCTGATACCATCAGATCTCGGAAGCTAAGCAGGGTTGGGCCTGGTTAGTACCTGGATGGGAGACCGCCTGGGAACACCAGAAGCTGTAGGCTTGGGAGAAGGACCTGGCAACCCCCTCCCATAAATCAATCTGCCATTGGAAACCCTATGAACAGCAGAGAAGCACTGACAATACTGTTTCCCCTGTTGTACAGAGGGTCGCTATGAGTCAGATACTGACTGGACAGCATCTAACAACAACAACAATATATTTCCCATATATTACTATAGTTGTATCATATAATGAGATTATCCTCTTCCTCTATCCCTCTGCATTATTTCTCCTCCTCATCCCCCCTTCCATAACCTTTAGCCCTGCCCCACTAGGGTCCTCCAAACTTCTCCTACCCTTATATTCTCCCTTCTTAGATAAGCCTCATTGTTCTCCTTGGTGTATCTACGTAAATACAGTTTTTTTTTTCTTCTTCCTTTATGTTAGACTGACCTCCTAGATATGAGTGAGACCACACAATATTTCTCTTTCTGCACCTGAGTTCGTTCACTTAAGATGATGTTCTCCAGTTCTATCCAGTTTCTTCCAAATGACATTATTTCATTCTTTTCATTGCAGAGGAATTCTGCACTGTGCATAAATACCACATTAGCTTATTCATTCTACTGGTTTTGGACATCTAGGTTGATTCCATATGGTTTGTGATTGGGAAGAGTGCTGCATTAAATATGGAAATGCAGGTATCCTTGTGGTATGATGACTTATCATCCTTTGGGTATATTCCCATGAATGGTATAGCTGAGTAGCATGGTAGTTGTATTTTTAGTTTTCTAACGTCTCCCCATAATCATTTCTAATGTGGTTGGACAAATTTACAATCCCATAAGTGGTGGGAAAGGGCTCCCTTCTCTCCGCATCATCATCAGTATTAGGTATTGTTTTGTTGATCTTCACCTGTCTTACTCAAGTAAGATGGAATCTCAGAATTGTTTTGCTATGCATTTCCCTAATGGCTAGGCATAGTGGGCATTTTTTCATGTGTTTCTCAGCCCTTCCAACTTCTTCCTTTGAGAACTGTTCATTTGCCCACATATGTACTGAGTTCTTAGTTGTCTTGATATTGGCTTTTTAATGCTGTATATATATTCTTGACATTGCCCCTGTCAGATGGGTAGGATGCAAAGACTAGTTCCCCATCTGTAGGCCCTCTCTTCACTTTGTTGGTTCTTTCCTTTGCTTATCTGTATCCTTTTAAGTCTTTCACAGGCCTGAAAGATCTAGGGAGGACTTTGATCAATATGTTGAACAAGAGGGCAGCGAGTGGACATCCTTGTCTTGTTCCTCAGCTTAGAGGGGGCAGATATCATTTTTCCCTGTATGATACTGGAGGTGCATATATCATAATGGCCTTGATGATGCTGAGGTATTTCCCTCTTATGCCTACTTTCTCCAGGACACTGATGAGGAAAGGATGTTGCACTTTGTCAAAGGACTTCTCACTATTAACTAAGATGATCATGAATTAAGAGGAGGCATTTCTCACTCACACAGAGGAGCAGTCACCTGCCTTTCTGGCAACAGGGACCAGAATCTTAGGACACAATTACTCCACAGACGAGAGTTAGAGAGATGGTGACCTGACAGAAGGGGCTCAGGTAGTAATGCAAGCAAAGGGGAATGGCTGCAAATCCAGAGGGTACCCATCTGCCACGTGGTGGTTGGGGACCCCACACAAAAAGGACAAGTGGAGAGATCAAGGACAAAAGCAGGAAGATATCCCCAATCAATTTCTTCTGTCTAAAACCACAGTGACATTCTCACACCTATGAAGGCCACCAAGATGCACTTCAGTTCTACAAGACAAGGGAAATCAGAGGGCTGCACAGGTTTCTATAAACCAGGCCTGGATATAACATCAGCAGAGATCAGCTACATGGTCCACCACAATAATGGCTTTGGAGCAAAGACAAAACACAGTGGATTTCAAGAACACACAGCCATGCTCTGTCACATAGGATCACTCCCTGTGAGAGTCCCGTGTCCTGTGGAGGTAGGATTTCCGTCAAGTGACACTGTCACATTTGTGACATTCTAATAGTGTTTCCTCTGTTATTTACTTGGTGCCAGCTGAGGTTTGACTTGGGGGAAAACATTTGTCCACATTCTGCACATTCATAGGGCTTCTCTCCTGGGTGAGTTTTCTGATGCATGATGAGCAGTGCCTTGTGGGAAAACATTTTTCCACATGGCTAACATTCATAAGGTTTCTCTCCTGGGTGAGTCTCCCTATGCTCACTGCAGTTGCACTTCTTGCTAAAGCCTTCCCCACAATCGTGAGGCTTTTGCTCTGTGTGAGTTCTCAAATGTTCACTGAGGTTGCACTGCTGGGTGAAGGTTTTCCCACATTCATTACATGTATATGGCTTTTCCCATAAGTTCTCTTATGAAAATTAAGGTTGGACCTCCGAGTAAAAGTTTTCCCACAGTCATTACACTCATAGGGCTTTTCCCCTGTGTGAATTCTCTGATGAGTAGTAAGGCCTCCTTTCCCAGAAAACGCTTTCCCACATTGCTTGGATTCATAGGGTTTCTCTCCTGTGTGCGTTCTCTTATGTTCATTGAGGTTGCCCTTCCGGCTAAAGTTTTTCCCGCACTCATTACACTCATAGGGCTTTTCCCCTGTGTGTGTTCTCTCATGTACAATGACAGCAGATTTATTCCTGAAAGACTTCTTACATCCTTTACATTTATAGGGATTTTCACCTCTGTGAGTTCTCTCATGTTCAGTGAGTTTTGATTTATCCCTGAATGATTTCCCACATTCCAGGCACTCATAGGGTTTCTCTCCTGTGTGAATTTTATGATGGCTATTGAGGTGTGACTTCTGGTAAAAGGCTTTTCCACATTCATTACATCCATAGCACTTTTCTCCTGTGTGGGTTCTCTGGTCTACATTGAGGGCTGCCTTATATCTGAAAGTTTTCCCACAGTCAACACATTCATAGGGTCTTTCCCCTGTGTGAGTTCTCTGGTGTACTGTGAGGGTTGTCTTACTTCTGAAAGTTTTCCCACATTCACTACATTCATAGGGTCTTTCTCCTGTGTGAGTTCTCTGGTGTACAGGAAGGGTTTTCTTACATCTAAAAGTTTTCCCACATTCATTACATTCATACGGTTTTCGTCCGGTGTGAATTCTCTGATGTTTGCTCAGATCTAATTTCCAGGAGAATGTGTTTCCACATTCATTACATAGATATGGCTTTTGGCCTGTGTGGATTCTTTCATGAATGGTAAGATGTGACTTACAGATGAATGTTTTCTCACACTGCTTACATGCGTAGGAGCTTTCCCCACAACCTCTCCTCTGAGAAATTATATGGCGTGAACTGCTATGGAAGACTTCCTTCTCTTCTGTGCTCTTGGAAGGATTCGCTCCTGTGTCTGTTTGCTGGTCCAGAGTGATGACAGGTGTTTTATACAAAGTTTTCTTTCCTACCTGAGTTGGCTCTGCATCAGTGAAAGAAGATTCATTACCCTTACAAGAGATTTTCCCCACATGAACCCTCTGATGTTTCAATACTATTGCCTCTGGGTTCAATGCCTCAACTCCTCCGCCCTGCTCAAAATCCTGCTGTCTATTGTGAATCCTGTGCTGCTGTGGATATCCAAGGGATTTTACAGTTACATTACAGGCGACAGGTGTCTCTCCACCCTGCACCTCTTCAGACTCAATAGAGAGAACCATGTCCTCACATACACTGAACCGCTCCTGCCTAAGTCTTAAACACTTTCCATTTTGTATTACCCGGTTTGAAATATGGTGTGAGCTCAAGTTAAATTTTTGTCTGGATCCAACTATCTCTTCAGTTGATGGGTTGCTCTTTGTGATTACACCTTGCCACAAAGGGCCGTCTTGATTTTCCCGGTTCACCAAGACTTGGTCATTCAATTTTTGGACATCTAAAATGAGAATAAAAAAAGTAACACATAAGCATTTCTTATGAAATGCTCATGCAAATGTAAAGGTGTTTCTTCTTCTCCTACCAGTCTATAATTTAATATCTACAGAGAATGAATTTTGATTATTCAAGGACACACATTGAAGGCTCAATGGCAAGAATACATTGAAGAAAATGTGTTCTTAGTTAATTTTGTTATTTTGTGAACATCACAGAGCAGACTTACACAAACCTACTTGGCACAGGAAAATCATTTCCGTGGCCTGTGATAAAATCAAGAAACATAATAAACACAAGTTGTATGGGGTACCTCCCAAAGTAATAGCACAATGACTAACAATATTGTTGTTGTTATAAGCTGTCAACTCAGGTCCCACTCATAATGACCCTATGTACAACATAAGAAAATTCTCTGACACTGTGCCATGCCTGGGACTGTTGTCAGGGCTCCTATGCTAGTCATAGGGTTTTTTACGGCAGAGTGTTCAGGAGTGGGTTGCCAAGTCCTTCTCCCTGGCTGCAAAACCCGCTATATTCAGGTGGCCTCCCAATCAATGACTCTGGTTAGCTTTCAAGATCAGGCAAAATTGGATATCAGGGTGCTATGGCTATAAACTGTACACCGATAATCTTTTTGCTTTTTTATAAGTACAAAGAATGTGCCCTAACACAATCATAGTAAGGAAACTATGGTAGAGAAAATACATAAATCAGTACCAAAAGAATTATTATTATTATTATTATTATTATTATTATTGCCATAGTTTAGATGGTAAGTGTTCGCCAGAGGCCAATATGATGTGTGTTTTTTTTCCCCAGGTAGGCTTTTTTGGGAGGTGCTATGAACAGGCTGGGCATAGTGGAAGGTCTGTGGTCATTGTGAGAATGCCATCACACGGGGTTGTCAGACACCCCTCCTCCACCTCATCCTCTACTCCCTTCCTCCTTCCTAACTCGTACCACAATAAGCACATTATTATCACATGCCCCAATCGTGATACTCCTCTAACACCAATGGCGAAAAGTGATGGAATTCAACTATTTTGAACCAAAATCTCCAGGATCACAAGGTAAATTCAACAGTTTTCCTTCATTAGTTAATTGTTATAGATATTTCCTTAGGGTAATGTGCAGCTGAGTAATAATTACCAAGTATGGCCCTCACAATAACAATGATATAGTTCACATATTTGTATGTGCTATACATTGCTATCATATGCAAGCAGGAGTATTTTCACAATATCATCATCATAAACATGTGGATCATGCATTGAGCTATATAACAAAGTCTACCATGTCAGTACGTGAAAGGAATTTTTAAATTTCAATATAATCTTATGGGACCATCATAATACATAGGGTCCATTGTGGACTGAAATGTCAGGAGGTTAAAACTGTATATGCTTTTTCTTCTTATTTACCCCATGTAATAAATGAAAAACATATTTTATAACATTAAATATTGCTTTTCATTCATTCTTCTTTTGTTTGTCTTTGCTCTTTGAAACAGGGTATCTTGATGTTCCTAAGGTACCTAAAACTTCCTAGTGTACCTGGTCTGGCCTTGAAATCATGATCTTCCTCCTTCCCACTCCTGAGTGCCAGGACTACAGGTAGATGCCACCACATACAGCTGAATTTTTCATTTTTTAACTCATGAAGAAATATTTGCCAAAAATATTTGTCCACTATCTACTTGTAGTTTTCTGCCAAGTGCTTATCATCATGAGTGCTAGTTGTTTTCCTTGTTCTGTTCCCCTAGGTTATTTGTATAACAACAATGGGTATCAGAACTGATAGTTTCCTTGTACTGCTTTGAAGACAACGATGTTTTCCTACATCAGCTACTTGCAGAACAGTACAAGGCCATTTATCTGTAATTCACATAACAACGTGATTCAGGGAAAAGATTTTGTACCTCCATGTATCTAATTTCTACCCTTCTCTAGGGAATGACGACAGGCTTTTGGTACATGTCAACTCTCTTTTTTATGCATCGTAGACAAAGACGGCTTTGTTTACATTCCTATATTACCCTGACGTACCTGCTTCTCTGAACAATAACAGATGTGGGATGATTCAATCCACTCCTGGAGGAATCCCTTACACAGTAAACAAAAGTGATGAGTTTGACACTCAGGCTCTACGCACATCTTTGAAAACTGCTTCTCTGGCTCCTTCTGAGACCAATACTTTTGGCATTGCCCCGGCAACCCAATCACTGATATGATGCATGTCTACTACATAATTCACTGCTTCTAAAAGTTTTTTTTTGTGCATGAAAGTTCCTGCTGTTCCTTGTTTCATGGAAAATACAGGTGTCAAGGCTCTGAAGCAGGGAGACTGTGACTTCAAGGCAAGCTAGGCTATACTGAGACCCTGTCTCATAACAACAACCACATAACCCGCCAAAACTGACTAATATATAAATGTCTCACATTTTTCTTGTGTTCGAATGATGTCCACAGAATGAGGAGGAAGAAGGTAATTTACAACTCAACTTTCAAGCATGTGCCTGAGAATTCTAAGCAGAAATCTTAAGATTATTTGGTCATAGGTCCCCAAATCATCTCCCTTTCCTTCAAAGTCAAGAACTACCTCTTTCCATGCTCCTATATATGTGGGTCTTTTTGAGACTCGTGATTTTTTACACATGATAAACAGGATTGCTCGTAGATTGTATTCACTATCACAGCAACTGCTTGGTGACCTCCTCTATAAGAATAACTTCATGCTAGCTTCAATCTACTCATATCCAATTTCTGTCTTCAACACTGATGTCCACCCTTCAATCTAGATTTTATATTCACCTGAATATATTACATCAGTGTGGGAAAAGTGTTCACTTGATCTGAAAGCAAGCCAAAGTAAATACTTAAAAATTTCCCGAATCTGCTCCTCTATCCAAGCTTCCTGCATCACCGTAGCCAATTATATCTGTTGGTTTCACCTTGGTTAATTTTCCACATACCTCGCAGCCAGCTAGTTCATGTTTCTCTGGTTTCCTTCTCATTAGAATGTGAACTCAGTGTAAGACAAGATGTTGATCACTGTTATGCCTAGAGCTATAAAATTTCCACAGCTTAAAAGCTCCTGGGTTAAGATATGCTAAAAGAACAGCTGAATGTAAAAATAAACGGGGACAGTAACTCGACTGCACAGTAGGAGAGAGGACAATGGAGAATCCCGAAGAAGTGAAAAATGAAGAAAAACATCTAAGAGGAAGAAAGAAGGGATTCAATTTGGGGCAAATGTAAAATATATTCAGCAAAATCAAAGGCAGGCTGGTATGTGTGAGAGCCTCCCTGGGGTGATATCATAGGAGTTCTCCGTGCATGCAGACCAGCTGCTTCTCTTCTGGCACTGCAGAAAAGGTGATGAAAAGCTCAACACTCCCAGCCTCTGATGACCTTCACGCATCCCTCCTTCCGGCCCATCACACACTGACTGACCTGCCAGAAGCTGGAATTGCGGCTCTCCTCCCTCACATGGCGCTGCTCCTTGTTCCAGTCTCAATATCAGCTCAGGCTTCTGAAACCACCGCCCTGTAATGGGAAATAACGCAGGATTTTGTAAAACAGCAGCTTGGCTTAAGGAACCAGGAGGTCGAGGGTCAATATGACACATTCATTAGGAAGGCATGACACATTCCTCTTGGACAGGAATCTCACACAGAATAGCAGGAAGCCACAAAAGTGAGTCTGGAATTTTCTGAACGGGAAAACGCTGTGGCTCCTGGGAGTGTGGGGGAGTTTGCTCACCCAGTGACACCAGGTTGCGATAGGTCTCCAGCATCACATCCCTGTACAGCGTCCTCTGAGCAGCATCCAGGGTCTGCCACTCCTCCCAGGTGAAGTGCACGGCCACATCCTCAAAGGACACCAACCCCTGCAATGGCACGTTTCTCCTCAACTCCACTCCTTAGCCGGGTCACCAGAACAGGGAACAGGACATCACCACTTACTTCTTACTACATGTATTGTACAAGAGATGGAACTTCCTTTAAATTCTACATAGGCAGGCAAAAAGAAAAAAATGATAACAGACGTACCCTGACACAGTAATAATTTATTCATCACTAGAAATACAAGCGGGCTGTTTTTAGGTCAGTTGGTAGACTGCTCCTCTGTGCTCTCTGAGGCCCTGGGTTCCATCCCCAGCCTCTCCTAAAACAGAAGAAGCACCTAGTAGCCCACTCCCAATATAGTCCAGAAAATCAGCCACTGAAAATCTGTTGAGTAGTGGAGAAGCCCTGACATAGTGCCAGGTAAACTGTTTTGTTCTGTTGTACATAAAGTTATTGTTGTAGATTCTTATCTACTTAATTAAAGATACAGAGCTATCTGTGATGCAAGGCAGAGATTTCTATATGAGAAATAAGCAGAGTTCCCAGAATTATCAGGGACCCTGAGGGCAAATTCTTGGGGGATCACTGCTTCCTGTCATTTGGAGTTTTTGCAGATGTGCCTGTTCGTAATTACAAGGATAATAATCAGTATATGCTGAATCTTATGTTACCCAACCGCATTGTTTTCTATGTTAGCACTGTTCCTATGTTATGCTTTAAACTTATCTTGTGCTGTCCTCTATGATGACCCTGAGCTTTGTTTAAACATAATAAAAACAGACAGCCCTCGAGGCAGCACTCTGCCTGCAGAGAAGGTTTGGTCACCCTAGTGAGTCTCCTCCCATCACTTCGCCTGGTTTTTGGAAACAGAACGACAACAGGTCACTATGAGTCGGAGGACCTGACTGCATGGCACATAACAGGAACATTAATACGGCTGGGCTCAGTGGTGCATGCCTATAATCCCAGCGGCTCAGGAGGTGGAGGCAGGAGGATGGCAAGTTCCAGACCAGAGGCAGTCTGCATAACTTTGCGAGACCCTATCTCAAAAAGTAAAAAAAATGGGCTGAGGGTGCAGCTCAGTGATCCAGCACTTGCAGAGCATGCAAGCGTGAGGCCCTGGGTTCAACCCCCAGTACCCTCCCCTGCAAAAAAGAACATTAGTACTATTACAAACGTCATCTCCTACATCCAGGACTGCTCTTCTTGATAAGTGATTACCCTTAATAAACTTATGTTCCGCTAAGGATATTAGTATCTGAGGATATACATTTAAATACACATGTGAAATAATGTGTTAGATAAATTGATTACATAAGTTCCATGTAGACTGGGATGACAAAGAAAGAAAATATAGCTATATTGTGTATTATGAGATGACATTGCCCTAAAATGGCAAAGATGCTTAGCTCTTCCCTAAGATCCATGTGTTCTAGTGAATAGCAGGCAACAGAAGATGTGTACTTATAGGGCACAAAGAGGACACATCACCTTAATGAAACCACACAAACATCACATCTAGTGGAATGACCCTAGACCATAAGGAAAGAAAACAGCAATATTGTGTACCTATGTCCTTTAATTACTTATACACAAACCATAAATAAATGCATTCCCTAACGTCCTTCCTATACATTAAAGGATTAGCCTGAGAACCAGAGTGAATACTGCCATTTCCATAACAGTAACATATAAATTATGAGACCAAATATGAACAAGACATATGATCATGTTTGCATTGAACACTTAATCGTTCAATAAGAAGAATAGGAAGTTTATGTAAGACTCACAGAGGGAAAAACATGGTGAGAAATTAACACGCAATATCAGGACAAAGAGCCATAAA
>VMDO01033241.1:0-18172 GCA_007922755.1 Pedetes capensis
GGAGGCGGAAGGATTGCAAGTTCGAGACCAGAGGCAGTCTGCGTAATTTAGCAATACCCTGTCTCAAAAAGTCAAAAAGTCAAAAAGTCAAAAAAAAAAAAAAAAAAAAAACTGGGCTGGGGGCGCAGCTCAGTGATCCAGCACTTGCAAAGCATGCAGGTGCGAGGCCCTGGGTTTAAGCCCCCGTAAAAAAAAATAAAAAATAAAAAAATTCAGGTACTAAATATTTCTGTTTACTTATTTCAATTTTTATAAGTTGATCCTTCATATCAATACTTACAACTTATAAGCAATGTAATTACAGCTATACTTTCAAGTTCTGGATATACTGAAGGATTCATAAAAATAAAGGAAAACTGTAAAAGATTTGATGTGTGCCTTAAGCTATCAGTAATGGGTACCTTGTGGTCACATCCAAACACACACACACACACACACACACACACACACACACACACACACACAGATCCCCAGTAATAAAACAATGCTTCCTTGGCTCATTCTGATCCTATAGAATTGCAAGTAATCTAACTATTCAAATATGCAAATTCTTGTCTCTGCCATGTAGAGATGGAATGGGGGAAATCCTTGAGTGAGTTACCAAATAATTTACTTCAAATTTCCACAGAAGGCTAAACTTCTCATTTTCAAAGAAAGTGTATAGACATTGAACATACTACCATCTAGCCGGAAGTTGAGACTGTTGTCTAAACAATATCTACCCTCTCATTTGGACAGCCTCCATAGGAGACAGTAAGGTGGGGCTGGGATTTAGCTCAGTTGGTAGAGCGCTGTACTGCAGTCTCTGAGGTCCCAAGTTCAATTCCCAGCACCGCACAAATGGGAGAAGGACCTGGCAATCCACTCCCAAGGCAATCCTGAAACTGTCAGCCATTGAAAACCCTATGAGGGTCGCTATGTGTCGGATACCGACTCGACGGCACCTAACAACAACAACAACATCTCACTCACCGCATTCCTATGTGCTTCCACAGGATCCTGGATGCTCATTTTTACTCCACTTGACACCAGAGACTCCATCTTCCCCATTATGGTGGTGGACTCCATACTGGTCTTAGTCTGCTTGGGACTATTCATCTTATTTACAATAAATTTGTCTATTATCTACCAGAAAGTGGAAGCCTCTTTCTCCATTTCCCTACCACAGTGCAATGCATTGTGCTCCACAAAGACCCTACTCATTAACTCAGGATAGGATTATAATCTTCTTCCTTTATATGGCCATTAATTAGCAAATATATCTCCATGATTTTTCTCTTTGGGGAGCTTTTGCTACATGCAGAACACTGAATGCATACAAAGTAATATAATCCAATAACAAAAATAATTTCATTAAGATAGTTTTGAAGATTGGTATTCTGAATAACACAAGGCATAGGCATGTAAAGCACCTTTGTTGTTGTTGTTAGGTGCTGTCGAGTCAAGTCCGACTCATAGCGACCCTCATAGGGTTTTCAATGGCTGACTGTTTCAGGATTGCCTTGGGAGTGGATTACCAGGCCCTTCTCCCATTTTTGCAGTGCTGGGAATTGAACTTGGGACCTCAGAGACTGCAGCGCCGTGCTCTACCAACTGAGCTAAATCCCAGACCTCGAATAACACAAAGTTAATGCTAATTTGAGACTCTGAAATTCATAAAAGATCTTCTTGATTCTCATTTCACTTAATTGTATATTCCTTGGAGACTTTAATTCAAGCAATGCAGAGGAAACAAATATACCATGATCTTTGTATTTATGTTTATATATTCCAAAAATTAGTCTGTGTGATGAGAAAGAGGATCAGTTTTTATATAGTATATTGTTTTAAGATTTCTGCTTAGATTAGTGATTCCCTATAAGGCTGACAAATCATTAATTTTCTTTTTATCAAACTGCCCTATGCAATTGCTTATTTTCCCAAGAATGAGACTTTCTTTTCTTGGAAGACATGTATCATATTTACCAGTTCTCCTAGTTGTCTCCTAGTTGTCTTTGTTTTCATGTTGCAAACATCTTGTTTTTAAAGACACAAAGACATGTATACAGCAGGAAATTTTTTTAAAGTATCAAGTTTTTCATTTTGCAAACAATATCCTACTTGCAATATCAAATAGCATATCCTAGAGAGAAAATAGAGAAGTTGAAACTACTGAGTCACAGTACAAGTAAGCCTAGAAATGCCTTATTATTAAACCAGTTATATCAGTTGTACTTTCTTGTTATTATGGAAAGAAAGGATGGTGTTTGATTTTAAATTAAAATATATTAAACAAGGTTAACATTTTAGCAGATATTTTTATCAAATTTTCTTTCAATTTGAGCAATAAAAGAGAAGTATGTGGAATTTCTTTGTAATTTATTTCTAACCTCATCCAAATCCTTTTATCCAGTGGACATAAATAAAAAATGTATGGATAGGGAGGGCTGGGATTTAGCTCAGTGGGTAGAGCGCTGCGCTACAGTCTCTGAGGCCCCGAGTTCAATTCCCAGCACCGCAAAAATGGGAGAAGGGCCTGGCAATCCACTCCCAAGGCAATCCCGAAGCACTCAGCCATTGAAAACCCTATGAGAGTCACTATGAGTCGGATACCGAATCGACGACACCTAACAACAACAACAACAATGGATAGGGAGAGGATCTAAAATATTGCTTTTAAATTTTGGATCAGAGGATGAGAGAACCTCCATTATTACAAGTCTGAACATCTCAACTTAAGGAAAGCAATTCCACATCAAAGTCTAAAATAGAAGTCATCTATGAAGTTTTACCAGTTTAATAACCCATCTCACCTACTTTTCAAACAGATAGAGTAGAGCATGTAATTACCAGATGTCCTCTATATTGTTGGAGGTTTTTGCAGCATTGAGTTCATTTCCCCACTGTAGTAGAGCAGCCTATAGTTTGAGCGGACCTGTTTCCATCTCAAGCTTTAGTGAGAGCTATTTCAAACAGGCCTAAGAGAACAAGTTGGTCCAGAGTGGAGCAGGACTATTGTTTGACAGTCAATTGGCCCTAGTAGTGGAAAACAGGCAAGAATAACAAGGCATATAGAAGGTCATGTTTGCTACCTGGAGGCATCTTACAAATATCTATGTAGAAAAACCCTCATGCTTTTTTTACATTAAGGGAAGGATACAGAAAGAAATCTTCTTCTTGGTACAAGGCCAGTCTATTAAATCAAAGCTTTCCTCCCAACATAAAGTTTCAACTCTGGTTATTTAAACTGATAAATCCTTTTTGGTTTTCCATATGGTTTGTGCTATGCATTCTGTTACTTATAGGTAAAAATATTTTTCCTTAATGCTAAACAGAAGACTATTGGTACCAAACAGAAGACACTTTATGGAGGACACTTTCCCAGAGCAGAAATTTTATCTTTTCGTTGTCTGTTTTTATGGTGACTCCATCCTATAAACTTCTTATTAAAGTACTTCTGCATTGATAGAGAATATTTTTAATCTAGCAAGAGACAAGATCATTCAGATTTTATTTTCTGCACTGGGAGGGTTGAACCCAGAGCCTTGCACATGCTTTGCAAATGCTCTACCACTGGACTGAACCACCAGCACATTTTTTTTATTTATTTATTTATTCATTCATTCATTTTATATTATTTTATTTTGAGACAAGTGTCTTGCTATAGTATTCAGGATTACTCTGGCCTCAACCTCATAATCCTCCTGCTTCTGCCTTGTGAGTTTCTGAGATTGTAGGTGTGTACCACTGCACCTGGCTCAGTTTATTAATTTTAACTAATGCCTTTAGCTAACCTGTCTTTCTGAAATTACTTAAATGTCACTACTGAAGGAGAATACATGCAAAATTTACTACATGATATATGATGTATAATATAGTATATTTTATGTAACATAAGATGTACGTGGTAACATGTATGTATTCTCCATCCATACACAAAATTTTACCTTTTCTTGGCCAGGACTGTTTGCTTTTTCTCTCAAGAAATAATAATTCCCATTCTTCCTGTTGTCCAAGTATATGCCTATTCTTTTATAGTTCTTATAGATGCTTATTTTTTAGTTAGAAATATGCATATATAATACATATTATATATTATTTTATGTTTGCTATTGCTTTTAGGTTCCATTGAGTTGGGTCTGACTCATAGTGATCCAATGTACAAAAGAATGAAATACTCCCAGACACTGTGTCAAGCACAGGATCTTTTTTTTATGTTTAAGCCCATTGTTGCAGTCACTATGTCAATCCATCTAGGTGAGGGTTTTCCTTTCTTTCATTGACCCACTCCTCTCCCAAACATGATGTCCTTCTCCCAGGATTGGTCCTTTTTCTCCTGTCTTCCTTATTCAATGTCCAGCTTTCACAAGTATATGATGCAACAGAAAATACCATGGTATGAGTTAGATGCATTTTTCACCTTCAGTGTGACATCTTTACTTTTCAACATTTTAAAGAGGTCTTTTGCAACAGCTTTTCCCAATGCAATGTGTCTTTTGATTTCTTGACTGATGCTTCCATGAGTGTTGATTGTAGAACCAAGTAAAGTAAAATCTTGGACAACTTCAATCTTTTCTTCATTTATCATGAAGTTGCTTATTGATCCAGTTGTAAGGATTTTTGTTTTCTTAATGTTGTGACACAATCCATGCTGAAGGCTATGTTCATTGATCTTCATCAGTAAATATTTCAAATTCTCTTCAGTTGCAACAAACAAAGTTGTGTCATGTGCATAACACAAATTCTCTCTTAAAATCAAGCTTGGAGGCACCAATGCAAATTACACTATCACCTGTTTAAAAAGATGCCTTAATGCTTCCTTCTCCTGCTTCATTTAAGAAAGAGCAAGAGGCTATTTTTTTAGGTAGAGAAAAAAAATTTTAAAGAGGACATAAAGAACTTAACTCTCCCTCTTTGCTAAATTGAAGTCAAATCTTTCAATTTCTGAATCTTTCAGTAAGTGTTTTTTAAACCCAAGGTCATTATTTTGCATGTTATTGTTGAAATCAGGATATTAGTACAATATCCTTGTGTAATCCACCTATCTTCTTCAAAAATTTAATCAATCGTCTCAGTAATGTCTTTCAAAGTCAAAGAATATACATTCATATAGTGTCTATGTAATATAAAAATATGTAAAATAATACATGAGTAGTAAACATAATGTGGGATTCTAGGTGGGATTCTGAAAAAGAAAAAGGATTTTACATAAAAAGTAACAAAAACTCAAATAAAGAAAAGATTTTTGTTAGTAATAATGCATATTAGTTCATTGTTCACAACGATAAATGTACTATGATAATTTAAATGTTATTAATGAAGGAAACTGATGATGAGATGCATAGAAACTCCTCTATTTTCACAATAATTCTGTAAATCTAAAGTGGTTATGCAACCAAAAGTTTATATAACAAACAGAAAAGTTATTGAGGTTTAAGCATTAAGTAAATAACTCAGTGCCACACAGATGAACAAATGGAGCTGGGATTTGAGTGCAAGTCACTCCAGCCAGATCACCTAGGATTAACCAGGATTCCACAGAATATATTTTATATGACTGTTTCCTGCTGTGACTCTTTAATAGAATTGCAACTGAATTCTAAAAGCAAATAGTACTATAAGGCATTGATATGCTTATCAGAAAAGTCACTTTTAAAATCATCTCTGGTCTAAATTTTTCCCTGTATCTGCAAAGAAGTTACTGATTGAGATGTTGCCTTGCATCAATCCCCTTATGCCAACTACCATAAGCATCAAATTATGACTAAAAACCTGATAAATGTTTTGCATATCTTTATTGGAAAATTAATTCTATTTCTACCAGTAGAAAAAATGAGAAATAAACGCATCTTTTTTCAAGTTGAATTAGTAGATAATTTTGCCACTCTCTCTTAACAAATGTTTAATAAATATTTAAAGAATGTTGCCTAATGAGTTAAATAACTAATTGCCCCAGTTATCAAATTACTACTTTGCCTGAACTTTTCACTTATATTGTGTAATCTGTTTCTAGGTAAATCTCTATAATGCTCAATTTTATTAATTACTTTCCCCTCTAAACATTAAAAATTTTACGCTTTTTCTTTTCTCTTCATTTCCCTTTACAAGTCCTTTTCTTCTTGCTACTCAATTCTACACCCTGTACATATTTGCCTTATTAAAACCTGCTTTGAGCCAATTAGAGCAAAATAAAGGCTCTGATAAGCTAATTAACAATGGAGTGTAAATAGCTGAAAAAGTTGAAATGTGTTAAGTAGTTACAAATATTTGCATGTTAATAAAGGACAGAGCATTTTCCTCAAAGTCTGAAGTTTTAATGAAGGGATTTTAGCAATGGGGAAATAGGGGTAATTTTGGAATCAGGGCCTTCAACCTCTAGTTTCATCTTATTTGACAGATGTGTCAAATAAGATGCCACTTCAACCTCTAGTTTCATCTTATTTGACAGATGTGTATTGAGCAATAAAGATATGACAGGCTTTGAGAATTCAAAGATATACATGACAGAGCTCCCAACCTCCAAAAACTCATAGCACCAGTAACTATAACATGGCACAATCATTCCTATGCAGAGTACGGAAGTGCAGGAGGTTGTAAAAGGAAGGAAAATATAGCTAATCAAACTTGGAAATGTCGGTAAACATCCCAGAAAATGCAATATTTGTAGACTAAATGTCAATTCGCAGATAGTGCTAGAACTGAATTGCAGGAGAAGGAGGAGAACCAACCTTGCATTCCTGGGATTAAACCCCACTTGTGCATGATGTATTACCTTTTAATGTGTTATGGGAGAACATTTTCAAAGATTTTATAAACTATTTCATCTGTAATCATGATGAATATTGCCTTGTGATTTTATTTAGAGTTTGTAGTATAAGTCATGTACTTATTACAGTGTACTTTCAAGTGATTTCTAATTTCACATATCAATTTTAGGATTGTGGCAAGTATCAAATGCATTAATACTGTAAAACATTTATAACAATGCCTGAAATGTCACTTCAAAAGAACTTTTTGTTGTTAATAGATAAATGAATTTTTTAAAAGTTCACCTTTCCTCAACAGAATATAAGTTTTGAGAAAGAAGTATTTTCTTTGTTTTGTTTAATGTCACATTCCAAATGCCTAAAATATTTCATGAAAAATTTAGCCATTAGGTTGTTTTCAAAGACACTAAGAGGGAGCCGGGTGCAATGATAAGTGACTGTAATCCCCATGAATTAGAAGGTGAAGTCAGGAGAACCTCAAGTTCAACACCAGAGGCAGTCTGCATAATTAGTGAGATCCTGACCTAAAATAAAATAATAAAAAATGGACCAGGGATGCAGCCCAGTGCTAGAGCATTTGCAAAGTTTGTGTGAGGCCCTGGGTTCAACCCTCAATAACCACAATGGGAAAAAGACACTATTAGGGTTTATGTGCTCATGGAACAATCTATTTTATAATTCATTCACTTGGACTTTCACTATCATGCCTCATATAGTGATATGATAGAAATTTAGTCAGTTCTATCTTTAATATAAGAAGTTGGTTGGTTAAGGAAACAGAGCTGTAGAAAAACCTTACTTCAAAAAGGAGAAGGAATTCTTTCTCTTGCCATACTTTTCCTTGGATTCATTTTCCTTGGGTTTAGTCTATCCTACCTTTAAATACGGAGCTTGAAATAAGAGCATATAAAATCAGTAAAAGGGATCATTTTTGTATAGTTCTCAAGTCTTCCTACTATACGATGGAGAACCTTGTATTATCACTGTAGTATCATATGCACAACCTGAGAGAGATCCAAGTTCTAGTTAACTCTATTTATTTATTTATTTATTTATTTATTTATTTATATACTGGAGATTGAGCCCAGGCCCTCGTGCATTCTAGGGAAACACCAAACACACCAGCTCTCACCTTCCAAGTTCTCCTCTCCGCCCCCCCCCCACCCTTAGACAGAGTCTTGCTAAGTTACACAGGTTTCCTCTGGCCTTGAACCAGCAACCCACTTGCTCCTGCTTCCCAAGTAGCTGGGATTACAGGCATGCACCATGGTCCCCAGATCAACTCAACTTTGAAATGTTCATTTTTTTTTTTTTTTTGCTATTCTCTCTTCCTCCATTCACTTGTCTTCCCACCAGGACTTTAGCAGACATTTAAAAAATATTACTTTTACCTGAAATAAAACTTGAAGGAGTTAAGGAAACAGATAAACTTCTGAAAAATAATGTAGTTTATGCCTTAGAATGCTCAGAACCAGACAGGTTGGTAGGTAAGTCAATTTATTTACATGTATCTATACACATATTCACATATATGTCTGTATGTATTTGGTTCTTCTGTTTGTTTTTTTATTTTTATTTTTTTGAGACAGATTCTTACTAATTAGCCCAAGATGGCCTTGAATTCTCAATTCTCCTGCCTCAGCTTCTAGAGTACTGGGATTACAGATGTGTACCGCCATGCCAAGCTTCAGTTTCAGTATAATTTTAATAACCAAAAGTTATTCAAACAATACATAATAATAGTATTTATTCCCTGCTGTCCCTGCTGGTGGACATAGAGACAAGAAATTAATATTACAGCCTCTCATCAATTCAAATTCTCAAAAAAGAAAAACTATAAGACATATGGAAGGAAGAAAGGAAGGAAGGTAGAAAGGTAGGAAGGAAGAAGGAAGAGAGGAAAGAAGGGAGGAAAAACTTGAGGGAAAAATATCTTAAAACAGTCTTTTATATGTGAGGAAAAAAGGAAATGGTAAATTTCAGACAATTTTGCTCTTCAGCCATTGGGCATTTTAAGATGTTTTTCATTCCAAATATTATTAACTGATAAAATGTCAGTACATATAATTTTACTTTTAATCTTGCAAATTGTACTTCTTTTCAGAATTCTCATATTTTAAAACCTTTATACATAAGTAACTAAGAGAGTACATTTGACTAAACACAGTAACACATTCAAGAAGATCAACCTGGTGACTTCAGTGTGTTCTCAAAATTTAACTTTTATCTTAGAGGTGTAGTGAATCTGTTGAGGGTATTATGGTATGGGTGCATGTAAGAGCATATGTGCACACACATTATAACATTTGATTTGGAATCAGTTTTCATAACCAAATATTATTTACATAATGGTTATTTTTCATCACTCCTCTCTCAGCATCCATAAATTAAATATTGAAATGCGGCCCATGACCTTATGGTAACGTACTTTTTGTTCTGCCAGCATCCTGCCTTTAGAACATTAGTCTCATTCATGTAAGTGCCACCTTCCTAAGCCAAGATTTCCATTTGGCCAAGATTAATGTAATTAATGAGCATTCTGTGCCTGTGTTTGAAAACCTCTCCCCACCTTGTCATTTGTACTCCCCCTATGTGATCTGTCATTATGACACAGGCACCTTTGAGATAATGGATACTGAGCCAAGTTTAGAAACCCTGTCACAGGACTGATTCTCCTTTCTCTCCTCAACCTCACCCTATCAGTCCCCAACATCCAGGAGAGCATTTATGCATGTGATTTCTGATTATGTTAGCAAATACTTCTTTAAGAACTTCTCAGGAAATACATAAAATTTTCTTACAAGTTGCAAACATTGACTTCATTTACTCAGCTTCTTGGTTATTCCCAAATCATTCCTGTCTTATAGTTGCCTTAATTTTTACAATGGAAAGCAATGAAATGAAGCATAGTTGGTTTCAACTTATAGTTGAACACATTGTTGAGAAGAACGGTTATTATTTCCTCCTCAAATTAACTGGAATAACTGGAAAATTTAGAAGATTTGTTGCAAGGAAATTTCTAAAAGCATTTGTACCAGAAACAATGAAAATCTTTGTAACATGAATGCATTATTTTGAGTTATAATCTGTTGAGAGCTTAAAGTTAAATGGTCTGGCTTTCTACTTTAGTAGCTGTGCATATGAACTTCATTACTTTTTCAATTTATCCTAACTGATATATAAATACATCAAATATGTTCATATTTATGAGATGAAATATGATATTGTGATGCAAGTTTTAATTTAAAAAGCAGCACATTAAAGAAATATTATAAATTTTTTGCAAATTGTTTGACCTGATTTTATACAATGTAAGCTCTTTCTGAAAAGGCCATGCAAATGTATGGAAACCCATAAACTAAGTCATGTAAACCTGTTTTCAAATATATAACCAAATTATTCCTAAAAATAAATGAGCACTTTATACCTTTCTTTTTTCCCAATATTCCTCAATGTATCTCCTTATCTTTTTAGGTATTAAATGGTGAATGAAGAAATTGTGTTCAATTTCTTTGAAATGGGAGAATCCAGTCTAGGTGATGTAGCAGGGAGAGAACCCTCTCTCCCCTGTTGAAGTTCATTCAGTAGTTGAATCTGAGAAATGAAATGTTGATAGAGCAGTTAAAAGGAGAAAAAGGCTCAAATTATTATACGCACTGGACATCTCAAGAGCCTGAGTACCCAATAGCCCACTATGATTCAGAAACTACTATATGCTTTTTCACAGGAAAGAAGGAAATGGGAGAATAGTTCGCATAGAGGAAAAGAAAAAGGTTTTGAGAGTAGATGAATGGGTCCAAAGAATAGATACTAGCCTGAGATAAAGTTTTTCTGGGGCCTGAGTGTGGCATTTGACTTTCACTCTCCTTCTGTGAAATCCTTGGTTGGTGAAATAACAGGGAGAGAATAGAAGAAAAATGTCTTCCCTTCCGGCAGGTCTTTTGGTAGATGTGGGATCTTTAGAGAAAAGCCTCTTTTAGCATCTGCTGATTCCCAAGTATCTTTACTTTAAAACAGCCAGATTACCAAGGTGCCATGTTTGAGGTAACATCCTTAGAGCTACTTCAGCAACCAACACTCCCATATTCCTCCAGGAATTCCTGATTGCTTTGTCTAGTTATTTGTCTTGCAGAATTCAGATACTGGGATAGTAGAAGGGGAAATGAGAATAGAAAAATAAAATGGTCTTTCAATCCCTCTCTTTCTCTCTCTCTCTCTGCATATATATATATATATATGTGTGTGTGTGTGTGTGTGTGTATAATTATATATATATAATTATATATTTATATATTTTTATTTATATATATAATTATATATATGTATATATATGTGTATATATATACATATATATATATATAATTTCTCACTTGCTCTCTCCTTTACTGTAAGATCTCTTGGAACTTACATAAAAGGCTAGCCAATAGATAGTTCTAGAGCAAAATAAAGGAAATTTGATAACGATCACCTGTTCTTGCAGTTTATTACCATTCTATCAAGCCCCAATTTTTTTCACTTTTCTTCTGACTGCCCAAAATCTTGTTATGAATTGAGAGTCTTAAAGTCATAGTTCAACACTTAAACATATTCTATCTCGTGTAGTTATATAATTATGCAAAGTTAAATGTCTCATTGCTTTATATAGATGACAGTTTACTGAGAGGAGGGTATATTGTGTATAGTACTGGTATAGTATAATCAATTGTCAAATTGTTGTTGTTGTTGTTAGGTGCCCTCGAGTCGGTATCCCAACTCATAGCGACCCTTATAGGTTTTTCAATGGCTGAGTGCTTCGGGAGTGCCTTGGGAGTGGGTTGCCAGGCCCTTCTCCCATTTTTGCAGTGCTGGGAATTGAACTCGGTGCCTCAGAGACTGCAGCGCAGCGCTCTACCCACTGAGCTAAATCCCAGCCCTTAATTGTCAAATTATTCATCTTAAAATCTAGAAAGTCAACTGGATTTAGCAGAGTAAGGTATTTTCTGATTTTCCATCTTCTGTCCTTGTAAGTATTGCTTGGCCTTTATGAACTCAGATTATCTTAGTATGTAGACAGAAGACAGAATATACTGAGTTTCCTTGAAGGTTCTAAAGTTTCAAAACAGCATAATGGTAGGAGGGGAAATATGTGTGATGGCAGAAAGAAAATTAAGTTATCCTAGTATCTCTTTGTGTTTTGAAAGATTTCTCATTTATCTACTTATATTATGCCCATCTTATTATGGAGATTGATTTTAAGGTTGTCTTAATTTTTACAATGGAAAGTAATGAAATGAAGCATAGTTGGTGTCACAGTTTCCTTTAGCCCACTAGAGGTAAGAGCATAGTACTGTTTAGGGCATCAACACTATAATTGTATTATTGGCAACCTGAAAGTACACAATGAAGTCTTATCAAACTGTCTCTTTGTGCTCTGGCCAGTCTTTCTTAATGCCATCCATTTGCAGATCAATTAAATCAACTGCTCAGAATACCTTATGAACATTTGATGGCCCTTTAATGAAAATTCAAGGATAAATATTTCTTAAAAACACTATTTTCAGACAATAACAAATTAATAATTATTATACTACTACAAGGCCTTCTATCTAGTCTAAAAATATTAAGAAGTAAGGTCTACAGATAATAAATATTTTCTTTAAGAAATGAGAGATTGTAAACATGTTAAAAATTCCCTTCTGTGTGTTTTACTCAAGAGTGGTGCATATTTCATTGTAGGCCTTCATCAATTTTATATGTACAGTTTCACATTGGTTTGATATTTGCTGGGAATTTCTTTTTGTCCCAAGCTACTGGTATAAATGTGAGATTTTATATTGTATCTGGGAAAAGATTGATGATTCCTATTTAGACTATTTTTCCTGGTTACAGCAGGATTTTCCTAGCTTTACACTTCTACTAGTTCATTATTCACACACTGTTACCTTATTAGATTAGTCAAGCATACTGCCTAGCATTTTAAGAAGGCAAATTTTCTGTTAATTCAAGAAAGAGAGCCTAAATTAATTGGATTTTTTGGTGAGCTCATGAAATATTGGCCCACACACCAAACTATATTTTATACCTCAATCTATCACACAGCTTTCTAAATAAGAAATATTTCTGTCATGCCAGTATTTAATCTGAAATTTTCTAAATTTCCCTACTAAATTCCTTCATTCAATTTGCATATGTATTGAATGAATACGTATAGACTTCTTCAGACATATTCAATATTAAAAGTTACTCAGCTTTGTAATTGTCAAACCATACGACAGACCATAACTTTCATATGTGTACATATGCTATGAATTGTCATAGGTTATTGATTTGTTATTTGTAAAGATGGTTCTATGTTTTGGAGGGTTTTTTGCATTTACATCAATTTAGGGGGCTTAGTGATGGGTTCTCCATGTGTGCAGATGTGGTATTATGGGACCAGAAGAATGGCAAGGGAATGAAATGAGAAAACAAAAAATCTTGTTGGAATCACCACATTACTGACTCCTTCTAATGTTTATTTTCCTTATCTTTAACCTCGTGTATATATTACCCCTCTTGGTAAACCCTAGCTCTAGAAAATTCAAACCTAGCTGATTACCTTGTTACCTGTAAAGTTTCAAACTCTGTATTACTCAGCACTTTCCCTAGGATTTCTGAATCAGTGGGTTTGAAATGAAGCTTAATCTTATCTCATTTTAAAAAGTATAACCTGGGAGAGAGAACTCTGTTAGGATTGCTCTTTATGATAGTCTCTGTTCTTGGCATAGTGGGTTCTCAATAAATATTTGAATTAATGAGTGAATGAATGAGAAATTTCAGTGTTTACCCACTCAACAAGTTTTGTACCTACTATTTTTTCTAGTGATTAAAAAATGGAGTTGAACACAAATAGAAATATGTCAAGGTTTTGGCCTTAGGGAGATAACCACATTAAATGACTAAACAACTTAAGGCAGCATTGCATAAATTATCAAATATTAAGCGTAAGTGTTACATTTATTCAGAGAATAAATACATCAGAGGGGATAGGAAAGTTACACTCATACATTTGTATATCATTATTGAGCACCTACTTGTAAAGCCTGCAGCTGTACCACTGTGGCATCCAATCCTGTCAGATCTTAGAAGCTAAGCAGAGTCGAGCCTGGTTAGTACTTGGATGGGAGACTGCCTGGGAATACTGGGTCCTGCAGGCTTGGGAGAAGGATGCAGTTGCCCACTCCTGAAACAATCAGCCACTGAAAACCCTATGCATAGCAGAGAAGCTGATATAGTGTTAGGCATGGCCCAGTGTTGAGGAGGGGTTTCATTCTGTTGTACATAGGGTTGCTATGAGTTTGACCCCATTCTACGGCACCAAACAACAGCAAAAACTGAAACACTAGAAATGTCTCAGTCAGGGTAGGCTTCATAAGGTGCAATGAGCAATACAAATAGGCCTTGGCAATTGGTTGAGGGCTGGAGTGAAAAGAGAGAACACAATGCTACTCAGAAGTAGTAATATTTTCAGAATGACTGTGTGTTATGAAATTTATATATGTGGAGGGATGCTCTGGGGAATAGCAAGAATATGTTGCAATTTTAGTTTATTAGTTAAATTGATACAGTGTATTCTCTATATGATATATTGCCCTGTCTTGAATGAAAGCAGAATATTTACTTTGAACATTTCAGCTATCTGGTTAGCCAATAGAAATTAAGTTAGAGTAAGATAATAATGCTTTATTTACATGGACATAGATTATCAAGAAAGGTTCTTTGGTCTCTATCCCTGAATATTTTTCAGAATAAGGTTGGGTACTACATACAGAGTGTGACAGAGAGATGAGACAGGCAGCATATATCATGTCACATTATGGGGGCCTTAAAGCAAGCTGAAAGGGTTCATATTTTATTCAGAGCATAAGTAGGGAGTGAGTGACTGGATATTTCTGATTACAGATGTGATATGATCAAAGCCAGGCTTTAGTAGTATCATTATTTTAAGACAGTAAAAAATATCTCCTTTTATGTATTTTATCTGATTAACTATTCCAATAAATTTCAGTAACATTTAAGAAACTGTCACAATGAAATATTAAGAAGCTCAATTAAAATCTTTAAAATATAGCCTTTCCAGTAGTATTGAAGAGTTCAACTTTTCAAATAGGATCTCCAATTCCCAATATGTAGGAATCCATGGGGAAATGTACTTTTAACACAATTTAAAACAATTTAAACTATCCTACAGGCCATTTTGTTGGGGCTAGGATTTAGCTCTGGGAGAAGGGCCTGGCAACCCACTCCCAAGGCAACCCTGAAACAGTCAGCCATTGAAAACCCTATGAGGGTCGCTATGAGTAGGATACCGACTCGATGGCACCTAACAATAACAATAACAGGATTTAGCTCAGTTGGTACAGGGTCACTCTGCAATCTCTGAGGTCCTGGGTTCGATTCCCAGCGTGGCAAAAATGGGAGAAGGATGTGGCAATCTATTCCCAAGGCAATCTCAAAACAATCAGCCGCTGAAAACCCTATGAGGGTCATTATGAGGTGGACTAACAACAACAACCACAGGCCACTTTGCCTACAGCCCTTCCACTGTGGCATCTGATCCCATCAGATCTCGGAAGTTAAACAGGGTGGGGCCGAGTTAGTACTTGGATGGGAGACCACCTGGCAGCAACAGGTGCTGTAAGCTTGGAAGGTCCCGTCAACCCACTCTCATAAAACAATCATCCTTTGAAAACCCAGTGAATAGCAGAGAAGCACTGACAATAGTGTTTCATGTATTGTACATAGGATTGCTATAAGTTAGACACCCACTCAATGGCACCTAACAACAACAACAACAACAGGCCATTTTATGTTTTTGTTTCATTGTTGTTACTTAGGGAGGGGTATTATTGTTATTTGCTTATAAGTGGACTTTTCTGGATAGCTTCAGATCAGGATTTATTTCTCTTATAAGAATGTTCAAGTTTCTCAGGATAAATAGTCTTATCCTAACAGGAAAAGAAGTTAAATGTGAGTCATTTAGAAACTGGAAGAAAGTAATGGTCATATAACTCAGTAATGAAGCTTTGTTCTATCTTTCAGCATTTGTGATGAGAATGCATTTTTTTTTCTCCAAATACAGACCATTTTGTTTCCATAAAATATAGCCTTGCAGGAACAAGAATTGTCAAGGCCGTAACAGGGAAATGACATTTTCACATGACAGTATAGTCAGATATTTCTTTCAGAAGTGCAACCCCAGAATGTACATTTTGAATCTGCTGTTGTTAGGGTTGTGACTGTGCACCCAAAGCAAATATATATGCTATGAAATAATCTAGAAAAATTACTTATATCTGCATAGCCACTTTTTTTTTTTTTAATCAGTATTTCCTTGACTTTTAACAGGAAAATTGGAGTAGAAAATGTGGGGCAGAAAATTACTATCATTTTATTTTCTAATTAAAAATAGGTAGGGGGAAAAGTTTCTGTTTGTTGTGGTATCCTGAAATCTAATTTGAAAAAATGTGGCCAAAACCTAGGAGAGTTCTAGATTCCGAAAATAATAATATTAAATGTTCTTTGGCTTAATCAGGTGGAGTCATTGCATGAGAAAGAGCATGGTCTGCAATGCCTGTTGTCCCTTCAGCAAATGGCCTTAGCTCCCTTAAGTGGGATGCGTGGAGTAGAAGGTTGCCATTGGAACCATTATTCACGAGGTAAGGAAATTTCACACCTCATCTAATTTCCAGTACTAAGTAAGTCAGGGATCCATTTCTATATCTGAAGCCAAAAAAGAAAAAAAAAAAAAGATAATCATGGTTTCCTCAAACTCTACAGCCTTTCATCTATACATGGAAGGAAAAACTGGCAGACTAAGTGCCACGCTCTTTGAAAGAAGTCACTTTCCAGCATGGATGCATCTTGTCTCTTTGAAAAAGAGATAGAAAGAGAATTTTAGTATGAACTCCTAATCCATTTAAGCAAATAGAACACATAAGAAAGTGGACTTCCGAGTTTGGAAGCAACACTTTCACCTTGGGAGGCCCAACAGAGATAGGTAATTCAAGATATATGAACTGAAATTCATTAGTAAGTCAGATCAGTTTCATTTGTAAAGAAATTAATTAATCTAGGACCCATGGTGGTGGTGGTGGTTGTTAGGTGCCGTCCAGTTGGTATCCGACTCATAGCGACCCTGCATACTACAGGTGAAACACTATTGTCAGTGCTTCTCTGCTGTTCACAGAGTTTTCAATGGCAGATTGATTTTAGGGAGTGGGTTGCCGGGTCAGTCTCTCAAGCCTACAGCACCTGGTGTTCCAAGGCAGTCTCCCATGCAAATACTAACCAGGCCCCACCCTGCTTAGTTTCCTAGATCTGACGGGATCATGACCGGATGCCTCAGGGCTAAGGCATGGTGGTAAGTGCCTGTAATCCTGGCAACTGGGGAGGCAGAAGCAGGAAGATTACCAGTTCAAGGGCAGAGGTAACCTATGCAACTTAGTGAGACCCTGTGGCAAAATAAAAAATATAAAAGGGGCTGAAGGGGCAGCTCAGTGGTAGAGCACTTGCCTAGCATATCTGAGGCCCTGGGTTTGGGTTTGACACCTTCCCGCCCCCACCCCCCACCCCACACTTAAAAAAAAATTTTAATGGAGAAATTGATTAGGTATCTATCAATTGTTAAGATACGTCTAAAATGTCAAAAAATTTTTTATTAGAAATTTTTAATGTACATCATAATGTGATTCATTTTGACATGCTTTTCGTTGTGACAATTTTCATATATGCAATTTGAATTATTCATATAGGTTACCCCTTACCCTCCTCTATGTTTCCCCCCTCCCCCACTTCCCATCTAAGTTTCCCATCCAAGTCTTCTCTATCTTTTACTATATAGTATTTTTCTATATGTCGTTGGGTTCCATTTCTGTTTAAGATAGAAACTTTTCCTGTGGTGGTCTTTGTTTCTATCTTGTTAGAACAATTACATGCGATTTCTAGTCCATTTATATTGACCTCATTCTTATCTTCCCTCCCCCCCTTTTAATGTGATCTGGCCTTTGAGTAGGATATTTCCTTCTTGTAATTTTGAGTCAGCTCTCTCATATGAGTGAGAACATGTGTTGTTTTTCTTTCTGAGCTTGTGTTCGTTCACTTAAAATAATTTTCTCTAATTCCATCCATTTTGCTGCGAATGACCCTATTTCATTTTTCTTGATTGCTGAATAGTATTCCATTGTGTATAAATACCATAGTTTTTATTATCTGACAAAGGTCTAATTACTAGAATTTATAAGGAACTCAAGAAAAAAAAACCCAAAAACCAAACAACCCAATACACAAATGGGCAAAGGAACTGAGTAGACAGTTCTCAAATGAAGAGGTCCATAAAGCCATGAAACACATGAAAAAGTGCTCAATATCCCTAGCCATTAGGGAAATGCAAATCAAAACAACGCTGA
>VMDO01033242.1:0-18035 GCA_007922755.1 Pedetes capensis
CCCCTTCCTCTCTTCCTCTAGCCACCAAAACACAACAGCCTGCCACCCCACATCCCCCGTGTGTGCGAGAAAGGAGGTTTGCGATTGGTCGAGGATCTCGGCACGCCACGGGGAGAAGCGCGCTTCAGCGGCTGCCATGGCAACCAGAGGCGGCCGGGCTTCAATTAGGAGGGAAGAATAAAAGGCTCCACTTAGAAGAGAAGGGGATAAGGTCTCTTCTCGTTTAGCGATGCCCAGGGCTGAGCAAATGCTTCGCTGGTCTGGAAGAGCCGTCTGCTCTCCCCTTCAGCATCCACCTTGCTTGCCTAACCCTTTCGGTCACCACTGCCCCCTGTGGCCTCCGTGGGACCCTCTGCCGACAAAGACAGAACATCGAGGGGCTGGCATGCCTGGGCTGCAGACAAGGACCTGCCTGGATCTGAATACAGACAGCTCTTGCCACTGTATAACTATGTGACTTAGGGAAGGTCTTTCACTTTGTGACTTGGTTCCCCCCTGGCATACGGGACCTATTTTAGAAGACTGGAGTTAGGAGCAGTAGATCCTAACTCGTCAGGAATTTAGCTCAGTGCCTCTCACCTAAATGACATCCTCTCGACGTTCACTATGGCATTACTGTCGATAATAACAGCACCGTGAATGGCAGCGATGCTGTTAGGAGCCCGAGCTGAGCAGGCAGGGATGGGCATTGATAGTCACTGAGCGCTGAGCTTGTGCAGACACTGCATTGCTCTCTAGGCTTACTATGCGAAGTGTGACCAGGGATGCAGCATCCGCACCTCCCAGGAGCCTGTGAGAAATGCAGGTTCTCAGGCGCCACCCCAGACCTGCTGGGTGGCAATCTGCATTCTAAACAGAGCCCTGGGAAATGTGTGCATGTGCATGAAAGTCTGAGAAGCAGTGCATTCGTGCTTGGTTCGGTCTCTGAAAACAGCCTGCCGGCTAGGCAGTTACAAACGAGATTTTATATATAAGGAACGGACACTGAAAACTGAAGATTCTGGCTGGGTGCGATGGCGCATGCCTATCATCCTAGCGGGTCGGGAGGCAGAGGCAGGAGGATCGAGAGTTCGAGGCCAGAGGCAGTCTGCATAACTTAGCGAGACCCTGTCTCAAAACCTAAAAAATATGGGCTGGGGGTGCAGCTCAGCGGTCCAGCACTTGCAGAGCATGCAGGCGCAAGGCCCTGGGGTCAACCCCCAGTACCCAAAAAAAACAAAAAACAAAAAACAAAAAACAAAAAAAGAACTGAAGATTCTTAGATGACAGGCCTGGTGACTTGGCCTCACGTCCTCAGGACGTAGCCCCATCATGTCACCAGAGGGAAGTGTTTTCTAGCACAGACAGACCCAGGCAAGCTGGACGGCCAAGAGGCCCCTACCCTAGACCAAGGCTCATGGTTTCCACCAGCAGAAAGGAGGAAGGGAGCGGCCCACTTCCAGCCACGCAGGCCGGGAGAGGCTCAGAGAGGCACACACGTCTCGCGCCTGCCCTCTGCACGCGCTCCTCAGTTTCTTCTGCCTCCCAGCTCATCCATTTCCAACATGGCCCCCGTCACAGTCTGCCGTCAAGGTTGGCTCCTTGCCTCAGTGCCTCTCCTTCCGCATCGCCAGCACCTGACCCAGGATGAGCACCTCATGTGACCCGGGTGAGGACCGGGGCCCAGTGCCCTTTTAGGTCTAATGCCCACATCTGGGCTCCTTTGGGGCCACAACTGAGTTATGATTGAAACAGCCTAATATCTAAACACATCGGAGGCAACGAAGTCCTTTGCCTCTCCTAACTCATTTGTGCGTCACGAGCCTGAGTCAGCTATAAATCTCCCTTTCCAGATGAGAAAGTCGAATGTCCCTCTGTACTTGCGTCTGACCGTCTCTAAGGGCGTGGCTTCCTCAGGACACAAAGGCACTCAGGGCGACCTCGTCCCCAGTCCTGACTCTTGCCGATGCAGTGAGGGGGAGGACGAAGCCAGAGGGGCTCAGTCCAGAAAGGGCACCTTGAATAGCCCCATTCAAGAAGAACCTACTGTGCGTCAGACCCTTAGGTATCTTTTGGTGGTGGTGGTGGTGTTGATTTGTTTGAGACAGAGTCTCACTACGTAGCCCAGGCTGGCCTGGAGCTTGCTACATAGTCCAGGCTGGACCCAATTCTCAACCCTCTTGCCTCAGCCTCCTGAGTGCTGGGATTTCGGGTTTTACCTCCAAGCTCCGCTAGGCAGGTGTTTTACATGTACTGCCACGGTCCTTATAATGACGTGGTGGGCATGAGGGAAGAATTGTCATTCACCTCTATGGACAGGGAAAGTGGGGATCAGAGATATTAAGCAACTTTCCCCAGGTCACCCAGCTAGACGGCAAATGGTAAAAGTGGGGTCTGCATGGCTGTCTGTCTGTGAGCTCCTCTCACGAAAAGGACTCCCCACCCATGCTATGTCGGAGAACACTGTGGCCTGGGGAGCAGGGGGGACTTCTCTGCCTAGAACCCAGGCTGAGTCTGACCCACACCACATACAGTATCGCCTTTGCACCTTAAGGATTGACAGCCGGCTAGCTGGCCAGACAGATAGACACACAGATGCAGCCCTCACCAAGCACTCCTCTGCATGGCTCCTGTCAGTGGTACAGACGTCAACGCGTAAGGTCTTCTGGTGAAGGGCTGGGTAGGACATGGACACCCAGAACGCCTCGTTGAACACCAGGGTGTCTGTGGCACCCAAGGGCCGGGTCCGGAACAGGCAGGTGGTGCTTTCAGAGCAGGGAAGGATGGCCACGCGGATGTTCCTGGGGGTGAAGAGAACGGCCGGTTCAACAGCTGCCAAAAGCCCCAGGGAGACAGCAGCGGATGAGAGTGAACAATGCATCCTGAGTAAGCCGGGCGCAGTGGTGCACGCCTGTAATCCCAGCAGCTCGGGAGGCGGAGGCAGGAGGATGGCAAGTTCGAGACCAGAGGCAGTCTGCGTAACTTAGCAAGACCCTGTCTCAGAAAGTAAAAAATTGGGCTGGGGGTGCAGCTCAGTGGTCTAGCACTTGCAGAGCATGCAGACGCGAGGCCCTGGGCTCAACCCCCAGTACCGGAAAAAAAAAAAAAAAGCATTCAAGTCATTACTCAGGAACTTGCGAGGATGCAGGAAGGGCCTCTAAGGATAACACCGCTTTTCCTGTCTCTGAGTCCCCAGAGCCTTAGGATCTCAAAGCACGCGGAGCCGGAGGGGAGCCGTGTACAGATGTCAGTGGGCAGAAGGCTCAGCGGTGGATGTTTGCTAACACTGAGCATGGGTGGGAACTGGGCCGTGGGACACTGTCAATTCGGTCCACAATAGGTCTGCACGAAGACAGCGCGGGTGTCTGACCCCCAACTGGCCTCCAGGCAACACATCTTTGGGAGAGTGCACGGGGAGTGGCATTGCCTCTCAAAAACAGGAGGGCCGGGCAGTCTCTTTGGGGAAGATCACACAGACCGTTAGCATTCTTCCTCGTGAGGCCCAGTCTAGGAGGGCAGCGCCCACGTAAGACTGGTTTACCCCCCATCCCTCGAGCTGGCATGTGGTAGGAACCCGGGATGTCCCCGGGAAGGAATGGAAACCACCTGGAGTGCTTCTCTCTACAGTGGCGAGCTTGCCCTTGAGCCTATGGAACCCGGGATGTCACCGGGAAGGAATGGAAACCGCCTGGAGTGCTTCTCTCTACAGTGCCCAGCTTGCCCTTGAGCCGATCTGCGCATGCCCAGCACGGACATTCGGCCTCATCCTCCTGTGCGTTAGCTACCCATTGAGGTGTTTGGAGTTGGAGCAGGACGGAGGGGAAGAGGGTCCCCAGGAGTGACCACGGTGGGAGAGAGGACAACACGCAACCGCCGGCCCTGTACTCACACTCTCTGGTCTTGCTGCGGTAACAGAGCGGAAAGGTTGCTCAGCTGGATGACCAATATCGCAAACTGCTTGTTCTTCTCCTCGTACCTGAAATGAGAACGCAGGACCCGTGAGCACCAGACTCACTGCCTTCTTTCTCTCCTTCTCTGTGATGAGGTGGGCGGCGCATGCCCAGAGCTTTCGTGCTACGCAAGAATGCGGGTCCAGGGCTGTTGATCGTCTGAATTTTGACAAAGATGCCAGGAAACTGTGCGAAGTGTTGGCAATGAATTCCAGGAAAACAAAAGAAAACAAAACTGACAAAAATAAAACACCCTGAAGTCATGTGTCAGCAACAGAAAACAGCACTGGCGACACGTCTATCAGCCGAATCTGGGCTGCAGCCCCCGGGACCAACGTGGGTCCAGATTGTTGGAACCTGAATGGAGACGGGAAGACAAAAGCCACAGTCACAACGGACGAACACGGCAGAGGAAGGTCTTGGCCCCAGTGTGACTCTGCCACTGCCCAGCTCAGTGGTTGGGGCAGGTCCCGTCCATTCACAATCTCACGCTTCTCATCTGCTAAACGGGGAGGCAGGAGGTGGAGAAAGCGTTGGTACCGCAGTAGGTAGGGGCCCACCGGGGTCAGCAGGTCCTTCTGGCTCCGCGTCCTCCCTGGACAGCCACGAAGGTAAAATGCTGCTGCGGAGGGTGTCCCTCTGCCCTTGCCTTCCCCTCACTTACTTCAGGGCGATCTGAATCCGCGTGGCGCCCGCCGCCTCTGACTCGTCACTGTCGAATGCAGCAGCTTCTGAAGTGCCCGGTCTGAAAGGCAACAGGGGACAGGGGTCAGCTTCTCCGCAGTGTCCTGGGAACACAGCCATCGTCCAGAAACAGGGTTCCTGCCGCGCGGCGGTGGTCGGGCCCTCCAGGAGGAAGGCTGGATCTGCTCAGCATCCCTTGGGGCTCCGCCTCCCCCTTTCCGTGGGGCCCCGCTCCGGAAGGCGCCCACCGTCTCGAGCACCAGCTTCCGTAGCACACGTTGCAGGAGACCCCCAGAAGCAGCGTGTCCCAGGACTGGAGCAGCTCAGGCCCCAGGAGGAGACGCACCATCTGCACCTCTGCCCCAGCCCCCCACGGGGCTGCCAGGGGAGGTGAGGCCACTGCAGGGGCCCTCTTGGCGCCCCCCCTCCCCGTGCCCTTGGAGGGCCTAGGTTTGCACACTTAGAACTCATGTCCTCCAGGGATCCAGAGCCAGCACTCAGGGACCCACCTCTGCACCGACGCCTCGTACACACCGCTGTCCCCAGCCACTGACTCGTCGGACACCGCAGCTGAGACACGGGCCACGTTCAGGCCGCACCCCGGGGCCACATTCACAGCTGGATAAGGAGACGGGAAGAGGAAGGAAGGAAAGGCAGGCTCAGAAACCAGCACGGTGTCTTTGCATCACAATTTTGATCCACCCTCTGACATAACACGGTCCCATCCAACTCCAGCCGACACTGGTCTCTCAGGCAAGGTCCTGCTGTGCTTTGGGGCAGGGGCAGGGGTCACCAATGAATTTATGTTCAACATCCCAGGCTTGTGTTAAACTGCCTGGGCTCCAACACGTACTGCTTTATGAGCCTCAGACACCTATTCAATGCCTGTAAGCCCCACATTCCTCATTGTGAAATAGGCATAACAACACCTACTTTTTAAGGATGTAGGGGCGGACTCAGTAAGACCTTATAAGGAAAGACTTTAGTGCACACACTGGTGCAAAGTGCGCCACAGAATTCATTCCCACAATTCTTTTTTTTTTTTTTTGCAGTACTTGGGGTTGACCCCAGGGCCTCGAGTCTGCATGCTCTGCAATTGCTGGACCACTGAGCTGCACCCCCAGCCCATTTTTTTAGTTTTTGAGACAGGGTCTCGCTAAGTTACGCAGACTGCATCTGGTCTTGAACTTGCGATCCTCCTACTTCCGCCTCCCAAGCCGCTGGGATTACAGGCGTGCGCCACCACGCCCGGCTCACATTTCCACTATCCTTGTGGCCACTACTGTTTTGGTCACTACACTGATGCCTTCTAGCATCTACCCACAAGGGGCAAAAGACCAGGAGGGGCCTTCTAGCATCTACCCACGAGGGGCAAAAGACCAGGAGGGGCCTTCTAGCATCTACCCACGAGGGCAAAAGACCAGGAGGGGCCTTCTAGCATCTACCCAGGAGGGCAAAAGACCACGAGGGGCCTTCTAGCATCTACCCACGAGGGCAAAAGACCACGAGGGGCCTTCTAGCATCTACCCATGAGGGCAAAAGACCCACGAGGGGCCTTCTAGCATCTACCCACGAGGGGCAAAAGACCACGAGGGGCCTTCTAGCATCTACCCATGAGGGCAAAGACCCACGAGGGGCCTTCTAGCATCTACCCATGAGGGCAAAGACCCACGAGGGGCCTTCTAGCATCTACCCACGAGGGGCAAAAGACCAGGAGGGGCAAGAGAAGATTGGGCATCCATTCTTGTACTTGGTCATCCATTCCGTTCCTAATTCTGCTCCTCTGCTTCCCTGCCCTTAATGGGGTTCCTCAAAGGTCCCCGAGCTGGGCTCATAACCAGACACTCTGCACACGGTGCACCTTCCTCCATTGCCTAAGCAATGAGCACCTATGGTGTGCGGGGGCCCCCTGCCCGGTACAGAGCCATAAGGGTGAGTAAGACCGTTCCTGGCCTCCATGGGCTTGGGAAGGCCAGAGCCAGGCCTGGCAACCTCACAGCCAATGTTCCCGAGTGTCCCTGTACGCCAGGCACTGGGGACAGACAGAAGACTGGAGGCTCACAGCGTGGAGGTACCCCAAACTCGGGGCATGACAGGCCGGGGAAAGGGATGGGTGGTGAGGAGCGCTGGGGAGACAGCAGGTGCTGGGGCGGGGGAGGGGCTCTCCCAGCCGTGTCCCACACCTGCTGAGCCTGCAGGGACCCCCGCCTTCAGCCCCGCACGTCTTCACCCTCCGCTAAACCACTTAAGGAGATTAATTTGTCTGCTGACTGAACAGCGGCACTAATCGCATAACCTGCTTAGCGTCTCAGCTGTGCCGGGCATCGCTCGCTGCGGGGGGGAATCTTCTGGAGGTGGCACAAGGGAAACGTGCCCGGCCCCGCATGCCGCCTCCCAGCCCACAAGCCCCAAGGACACTGTCAGAAGGGGAGGAGGAGGGATCCCTTCCCCCGCACCAGGCTGGGGGCTAAGTGCCCTGACGCGGCCCTAAGGCTCGTTAGAGCTTCCAGCTGCACCCCCTCCTCTCCCGGGAACACTCTGCCGGAGCCTGCCACCTGCTGCAGTAGGAGGCTTGTTTTTATTTTGGTTTGAGAGCACCCAGCAGGGCTCCCTTCCCAAGGAGGAAACCCCAGGAATCTCTCAGCTCTGCTGTAAAGAAACGGCTGGCACTCAAGAGCCACTGGTTAACTAGGAAACCTCATCTCCCTCGGGGACCCCCTGGCCTTTGCACTTGAAGGAGCAATCCTGGGCACAACAGTGGTACCCTCGCCCATTCCTAGAGCTGTAAGGCTCAGAGGGGTCCAGCCTCTACTTGCTGACCTCGTGAGGTGCCCGGAGCACGAGCCGTTTGCAGACAGAGCTGGCGCATGCTACAAAGTGGGTTCTGGGCAGGTGGTCCTAAGGTCAATCCTGATCTCGCTGCTGGGTGACTAACCTCAGATCAGTCTTTTAGCCCCTTGTGCCTCACTTTTTCAATCTATAAGATGGGGATAAAGACAACACCCACTTCAGAGTTATGAGGCTTAAATGGATAAATATACATAACGGTACCCCAACTGTGCCTGCAGCCGTAGCCCCTTGGCGACTCATCTCATCAGATCTCGGAAGCTAAGCAGGGTCAGGCCTGGTTAGTCCTTGGATGGGAGACAGTTAGGGAACACCAGGTGCTGTAGGCTTGGGAGACGGACCCAGCAACCCACTCCCAAAAATCAATCCATCATTGAAAACCTTATGAACAGCAGAGAAGCACTGACAGTAGTGCCGGGCATGGCACAGCGTCAGGTAGTGTTTCACCTGTTGTACTTAGGGTCGCTATAAACTGGACTCAACTTGACAGCACCTAACAACGACAACTCCAACTGTGGACCCCTTTACTCAGTCAATCACATCACACTGTTACTGTCTGGTCTCATGCTTATTTAGTTGTGCCACCATCTGAACATAACCTTGCTGAGAACAGCATCTTCCACACGGATCCTTGGTGACTAACTCAGCATTTGGCATATGGATATGTGCTGAAGGCGTGAGTCCGCTAGATCAATGAGTCCACTAGCACAGAATCTAGCATTCATTTTTAGCAAATACTAAGTATCTGTTTTGGGCTGGGATTTAGCTCAGTTGGTAGAGCGCGGGACTGCAGTCTCTGAGGTCCTGAGTTCAGTTCCCAGCACCGCAAAAATGGGAGAAGGACCTGGCAATCCACTCCCAAAGCAATCCCGAAACAGTCTGCCGTTGAAAACCCTATGAGGGTCGCTATGAGTCGGACACTGACTCGACGGCACCTAACAACAACAACAAGTATCTGTTGCATGAATAAACACTAGGAAAAAAAAAAAAAAAACCCTTAGCACATGACCTAGAGCGTTCTGCATTAACAAATCTGTACTGAATGGATCAGTAATGTACCAGGAAAGCCCAGCCCCTAGAAGGCGGCCAGTGCCTGTCACGGGGCGTCCTGAGAGTAGAGCGCCTCCTTCCCGGCTCCCGGCTCCCACGCCGTGTACGTGGCGCCCACCTTGCCCCGGCGGCTTGCCCTCCAGTCCTGGCTCCTCCAGCCGGTATCTCTCCTGGTCGCCGCCGCCGCCGCCGAGGCTCAGCTCGCAGATCGCGGCACTCAGGTCTGCGTCTTCAAACTCCAGGGGCGTCAGGAAGGCACCTCCAGCCAGGAGGGGGTCGGTGATGAGAGGGGAGCAGGGCGGAGACGGGGAGGAGAGAGAGGAGCGCGGGGACAGGGAGGTCATGGACTTGGGGGTGCCGCACAGGGAGCGCAGGGCCTGCAGGCGGCTGCCGCCCTCCGCCCTCTGGGTCTTGGCCACCTCGTCCTCCTGGATGGTGGTGATGCACCCCGAGGGCCGGAAGCCCGCGGCGCCCTCCAGGAGCAGCTCCACCTTGCTCTGCAGCTCCGAGTCCAGCTGCTCCAGGGGGTCGTAGTAGAGGTCGGTGAAGCTGGCCGAGGCGGAGGAGTCCAGGCTGGAGGTGGCCAGCGAGCCCCGGCTGGAGGTGAGGGACCCGGGGCTGCTGCCTGAGGACAGGGACTGCATGCTGCTGGAGAGGCTGTGGACAGGGAGAGGCGGGGTGAGGACGGAGTGAGGCGGGCTACCTGAGACGCTGCCGGGCTCTGGGAATACCGCGGGCACTCCGCGTACATGACCGCCCTGGGCCCACCTGACAGCCTCAGAGGGTGGACCCCACATCCCACTTTCACTGAGGAGAAAACGAGCACCTTGAGAAGGCCACGTGTGCAGAGACTGGCAGAGCTGGGGTGTGAACTCACGTCAGCTGCGTTCACAGCCTGCTGGGGTTTTCCCCTTAAGCCAGGATCTCTCTGTGTAGCCCCTTGAATTTATGATCCTCCTGCCTCAGCCTCCTGAGCGCTGGGATTACCGTGTACCATAGTGACCACTTCTGCTTTTCCCTTCGATTTCTATTTACCATACCACCACTGGTCATGCGGCATAGTGGTTTTCTTTCTTTCTTGTGTTCCCCCCTAGTACTGGAGGGGGCTGGGATTTAGCTCAGTTGGTAGAGCGCCGCTCTGCAGTCTCTGAGGTCCCGAGTTCGATTCCCAGCACCGCAAAAAATGGGAGAAGGGCATGGCAATCCACTCCCAAGGCAATCCCGAAACAATCAGGCATTGAAAACCCTATGAGGGTCGCTATGAGTCAGACATGACTCAATGGCACCTGACAACAATAACAAAGTACTGGAGGGTTGAACCCAGGGCCTCATGCGTGCTATGCAAGTGCTCTCCCACTGCGCTGTACCCCCAGCCTCTTTTTTGAGACAGTATCTCATTAAGTTTTACAGGCTGCCTCGGGCCACAAACTTGTGATCCTCCTGTCTCAGCCTCCTGAGTCACTAGGATAACAGGCCTGCACACTTGTGCCTGGTTACACTTAGCATTTTCACAAATGTTCTATGTTTGAGTCCACCCTAAAATATTTCTTAATATTATATTTTTTCTCTTTCTTTTAACGGTATTGGGGAATTGAACCCGGGGCCTCATGCGTGCTTTTTGCAAGCACTCAACCACTGAGCAGTACCCACAGTCCATTTTTTACTTTGTGTTTTGACACAGGGTCTCACTAAGTTATGCAGGCTAATACTGGTATCTTAAAATCAACAACAACAACAAAAAAACAAAAACAGAAACAAAAACAAAAAACAAACAAACAAAAACCCCATGGTCTTGCTATACTGTAGCCCAGCCTGGCTTGGAACTTGTGACCTTCCTGCCTTAGCCTCCTGAGTGCTGGGATTACAGGTGTGCACCACCACGCCTGGCTTCAGCTCATTTTTTTAAATTTTAAAATATTTAACTTAAGCCAGGTACTGTGTAATTTAGCAAGACTCTGTCTCAAGATAAAAATTTTTTTTTTTAAAGGAGCTGGGGACTTGCTCTATGGTACAAAATTTGCCTAGCATGTGCCAGCCCCTGGGTTCATTCCCATACAGAACCACGGGGTGGGGGATAAAGTGGTTTTTTTTTTTTTTTTTTAACTTAAAAGGAAACTTGACATCCTAGGTGTCATTTGAAAAGCAGTATCACTTACTACATTCAGAAGAAAATCATTAAAAAAAAAACTAATGAAAGCAAAAAGCTGGTATGAAACTCTAGTCATGCATCGTTTTCCCCACAGTGCAGGCCTGAGGCCTACTAAGTGTTGCAAACGTGGGATGACAGGTAATTAGCAGGCGAGCACTTGTCTGGGGCCTCCTGCTCAGTGTGACCAGTCCAGAGAGGTGAGAGACCCTATCTGTGGCTGAGCCAGGCAAAGCCCTCGTCTGCTAGACTGACCATCCACCTTCCAGGCTTCTAACGTCCATACTATAGTCACAGAGGACAAGGGAACTGGAGAGCTGGGCAACCTGCGGCCACCCCTGGGGGCCAATCACCCCCCACCCCCCACCCCCACTCACTTTTTCAGCTGCGAGTGCAGAGTGGCCGCTTGCCGAGTCGCCTCCTCCAGCTCCCTCACCAGCTGGTTCCTCTTACTGTTCAACTTCAACCTGAAAGGAGAAGGCATGACCAACACTTCACCTCCCCTCCAGCTCCCTCCAAAAGGAAGCGCCGGCAGGGCATGCGCTCTTACATGGGGCCACACACACCCACGGACCCACGCACACCAATGTTCTAGAACCATCTTGTGTTTGGGAAAATACAGCCTCTCTCTACATTATAATCCTATGGTAACGGCTGTATCACTCAGCTATCACTCAGCTACAATGTATCAGGCACTGTGCTGGGAACCTTAAGGTAATGCTTTATTTTAGTCACACAGTGACACTTGCACGGTGTGGGTGTTTTTTTTTTTTACCATTTTCCATGAGGAAATCAAGGCTCTTAGAGTTAAATAATTTACTTAAAGCTATGAGAATAGTGGGCTGGGATTTAGCTCAGTTGGTAGAGTGCAACTCTGAAGTCTCTGAGGTCCCGAGTTCGATTCTCAGCACCACAAAAATGGGAGAAGGATGTGGCAATCCACCCCCAAGGCAATCCCGAAACAACTAGCCATTGAAAACCCTGTAAGGGTCACTATGAGTCAGACATGACTCGACGGCACCCAACAACAATGAGATTAGTGATTGGATTAGGATCCCACCCAATCATTCCTCCTTTCCTTTCCTCTTCTCCTCTTTACCTACTTTTCCTTCCTTTTCTCCTTCCTCCCTCTCTTCCCTTCTCCCCTTCATCAGCTGATATTTACAGCGCACCTAGGTCATATTGGACGCTGTCCTTGGCACTGGAGATAAGGCAGTGAGCAAAAAGAACTTGTTTGTGCTCTACTGGAACTTGGCGACTTCTAGGGGAGGCAGAGGACAGCAGGTAGTAACGAATACTCAGATATCTAATTAATGCAGCGTGTGACAAGGTCCACGTGTGAGAAGATCCAGGATGGCAGAAAAGAACGGAAGAGGAGGCAGCTCATTCAGTCTCGGGGCAAGTGGCTCTGCAGCTGAGCCCACGGGCGCGCACCATTGTCTGGGCTCATGGCGGGACCATCTTCCCAGCCTCCTTGCAGCTAGGGGGTCGGGGCACATGACCAAGTTCTAGCCAATGGGAAGTGAGCAGAAGCTATGTGCACCGGGCTAAAGTGGCTGCGTCTTCCGCACTGACCCTGTGGGCTCAAAGGGGAGGTGTAACGGGTGGAATGAGTGCAGGTTCCTGAATGACCACACGGGAGGCTGCCAGTTACCGGGAATGCCCAGTTAGCTAGCGTATGAGTAAGAACTAATTACTGTGTTACTCCATAGAGATCTGGGGCTGTTTCTTGCAGTGGGACCTCTTACGACTAGAAAAATTTAAACTGATAAAATAGGTGGACAGGCGTTGGTGAGGAAAACATGCTTTCTTCCCAAAGTTCATTCGCTCTGCTGAAAGATCTGGACGTTAAATCTCCCAGGGGTAGGCGTATTCTATTGTGGAGCCCCTCATCCTCTGCTGCCATCGTGCTAGAGAGGGACTGACTGACCCACGGACACCTGGATTCAGGAGTGTGTGAGGAGCCCAGCCTCCGTTCTGGAATAAAAGCTTTTTAAAATTTGTTTCTTTGTTTTGTTTTTCCCAGTACTGGGGGGTTGCACCCAGGACCTTGTACACACTTTGGAAGCACTCTATCACTGAGCTACACCCCCAGCAACTTAAAAAAAATTTTTTTATCTTGGGACAATGTGTCACTAAGTTACACGGGCTGCTTCTGGCCATGAACTTGTGACTTCTCAAACTTGTGATCCTTCTGCCTCCTCCACCCGAATGGCTGGAATTATGGGCGTGTGCCACGGTGTCTGGCAAGAAAGGGCTCTTTTCCATGGAAAAGCAAACCATGCCCTTCCTATACCAATGTGCCCACGCTCTAACACGCGCCCTGCGAAAAAGGCCAGAGGTGGGTCAAGACACAACTCAAAAGGGCGGGGAGGAAGGCCCGACTTGTTACTGGGCAAACGAACCTGTGAAATTACAGAAAAGACAACCAGAGCAGTGGGCAGGGGGCCTGGACGAAACTCTTGGCTAACCCCATCCCTGGGGATCTTCTTCCACAGCCGCCTGCGGCTGGCGGGGCAGACAACAGACTGGCAGGTGGACTTTGTAACGAACAAAACCCAGGATGCTCAATGGAACAGACAGAGCTGTGGCATCTCCTGGCCCTTCAAAAGAGCAAAGCCCAGGAAGGGTGTGAGGTCGAGCGGCGGGGCTCACGGTCTCTGCAGAGGTGCCAGTGAATGCAGGGCCCGCTGGAGCCTGGCCAGGACGGGGAGGGAACGGAGGGAGGGCCGGCTGCCTTCACTTCCTGAGCACAGTGGGGGTGGCCCCGGCAGCAACACGCAGGTGTCAAGGCCTCTTCCCAGCAGCAGGGGCTTAGCAGGCCAGATGGCGGGTGTGTGAGAGTGAGGCCTGATGGAAGGTGGGGCTGCAATACCCACAAGCTGGGGTGCTGGGGAAAAATGCAAGAGGCCGGGCTGCACCTTGGGCCTGAAGATCCGGCAGCTGAGGTGGGGCCAGGGTGCCCAGGCACTAACCAGCATCACATAGGACTGCATGGCAGCTCGGGCCAGCGGGCGGGGAGGGTGACCCAGCGTGTGTCATGAGGAGTACGAGGGTGATCTCGACAGGCTCGGGACTGGGGCTTGGCAGGTCCTGCGGTCAGCCTTCCCTGGACGTGTCTACTCCTGTCCTCAAAGGCGTCTGGACTGGGAGAGGCCACTGTATGAGGCTGAGGCTCACAATAATTCCATGTAGAGGGAGAGTGAGCGAGAGAGAGGGGGAGAGTGAGCGAGAGGAGAAGGGAGAGAAACAGACACCTAAAGGCAGGCAGACTCCCACACACGCACACACCCCAGAGACTCATACAGAAGGGAGACAGGACTCCAGACGCAGAGGAAAATGGACAAACACAGGGCTGGAAGCGACTGGCTACGGAGACATCAGCGCCATCCCCGCCTTTCCTGTGGGTTCCCTCCTTAGATTCCTCGTAGGACACACGGGGCTTCCTGCCCTCTGCCCCCTGCCTTCCCTACTACTGCACTGTCCCTGAGGACACTGGCTTCTTGGACCTCCACGTTGCCAGCTTGGCAGCTGCAGAGGAGTGGAGACTCTGGCCTCCCTGAGCTGATCGGGTGAACTCACTGTGCCAGGAGTCACAGGACCTTTGAAAGACGGGGCTGAAGGCACTGATAAAAGGCCTTCTGGGTGGGCGGCAGCCTAAAACAAGCATGGGTTCTGGAGCGAGCAAGCGTGGGGGCTTCTTATCCCAGCTCTGGTGATGTCAGATGAGCCTCAATTTCCTTGTCTGTAAGATGGGGATTGCGCTCCGGGTTATTGGGAGGCTTGAATGATACGGAATATAGGCCCTGGGACATAATGGTAGCTTTCAGGTGTAGTATACCTTGTTGTTGTTGTTGTTAGGTGCTGTCGAGTCGGTATCTGAGTCACAGTGACCCTGTGTACATCAGGTGAAACACTATTGTCAGTGCTTCTCTGCTATTCATAGGGTTTTCAATGGCAGACTGATTTTTGGGAGGGGGTTGCTGGGTCCTTCTCCCAAGCCCACAACACCTGGTGTTCCCAGGCAGTCTCCCATCAAGTACTAACCAGCCTGACCCTGCTTAGCTTCCGAGATCTGACGGGATAGGATGCCGCCGGGCTATGGCTGCAGGCATAGTATACGTTAGGGGTCCCTAAGAGAATCCCCAGTCCCAGTTTCAGGAAATAAAAATTTCCCAGCAGGGAGGAGCCTCAATCGGCAACCTGGCCCAACATCTTCCTTCAGACTGTACAGGTATTCAGTGGACGTGTCTTTGTTTTTCCCTACGAGGCGACTGAAGCCCACCTTGGTCACTGAGTTGCTTAAGGGCAGCAGGCAGGGCGGTGTCTCTCTTGACCCAACAAGGACAGCTGCCACGAGTGGGCTCTCTCTAGCCGCTGACCGTGAGGCTGCTGCACAGGTAAGGGCTGCCAGGGGCAGCTGTGGGGTCTACGAGCAGATGAGGCCCCCAGGGGGCAGCTGTGGACGGCAGGAAGTGCATAGAGAGGCCCAGGAAGTGTCTGGATGCATCACCTACCCATTTATTCTTTCAACCAACACTAAAGACACGAGGGCTTATAGCCACAGGCCTTGTCCCCAAAGTGCCCCGTCCTAGAAAGATCAGGACAGAGCGTCTTGAGACTAAAGAAGACTTCCAAGGGCTGCAGAACACGAATTACTTAAACTCTGTCCTTCTTCCACGTAACTGGGAAGGGTCAGGGCTAAGCAGCCATTCCTGTCAGGGGAGGATGGAGAGAAAGACGTGGGGGCGTGTCAGACGTGCTCCCTAGAAATTCTGAGATTCCCACCGGTGACCGTCAAGGGATTCCTTGAAGCTAAGAGGGGCCTGGCAGAGGCTGACCCACTTGATCCAGCTGGCACGGTACCATGTGCAAGTGGAGCTTACTCAACTGCTGGGAGGCTACTGCACGCTGGGGCTTTAGAGTTCAGGGGCTCCCTGGGCGCTGCTTCACAGGGAGACGCTGAGCAGGCACAGACAGGCACCCAGGACTCCCAGGCTGCGTCACCGGGGGTGCAGGCCTTGCTCCCTGCCTCACAGACTGAGCTTCTTCCTCTGTCACCACTGGGAAGATGAACTCCCTTGCTCATCCTCAGCCCTCAACACATGTGTGCGCACGCGCACGCGCGCGCGCACACACACACACACACACACACACACATGAAAATCACTGACTTTCGAAGAAAACAGAGGAAACACTTGAAGACCCTGGAATAGGCAATGATTTGGAGGACAAGATTCCAAAAGCACTGGCAACAAAAGCAAAACTACACCAATGGGATTATAACCAAGAATCTCCCACACAGCCAAGAAAACAATCAACACAGTGAAAAAAGGAAACTGCAGAATGGGAGAAAATACTTGTAAACCATCCATCCGACAAGGGATTAAAATCGAGAATACATAAAGAACACAAACAACAGCAACTAATAAAACCAAACAATCTGATCCAAAATGGGCAAGTGATCTGAACAGAAATTTCTACAAGAAGCGATACGGAGGGCCAAGTGTGTAAAAAAAATGCTCAATATTTCTAATCATTAGGGAAATGCAAATTAAAGCCACAATTAAATAATATTTCACTTCAGTTAGAATGAATATAGTAAAAAAGACAAAAAATAAATATTGGCAAGGATGTGAAGAAAGAGAAACTCTTATACACCACGAGTGGGAGTAAATTAGAACAGCCATTATAGAAAACAGTAAGGAGGTTCCTCAAAAAACTAAAAACAGCACTACTGTATGATCTAGCAATCCCACTACTGGGTCTATAGTCCAAGGATATATATAAACCATTACATCAAAGAGATAACTGCTTTCCAATGTTTAAATGAAACACTATTTCAATAGATGTTCAATCAACCAAGGTATTCACAGACGGATGAGTGGATAAAGAAAATCTGGTATATATGCATATACAAATATTATTCGCCATAAGAAACAATAAATTCCTGTCATTTGGGGCAAGATGTATGGATGTGAAGGACATCAGTTAAGTGAAAGAAGCCAGACATAGAAAGACAAATGTCACATGCTCTTACTCATGTGTAGAAGCTGCAAAAGTTCTCATTAGAAGCAGAGTACAGTGGTGGTTGCTGAGGCCAGGATGTGTGTGGGGTGGGCAGTGGATAGAGGTTGGTCAGATAACAGGTCCCAAAACACATTTGTTGTTGTTAGGTGCCATCGAGTTGGTATCCAACTCATAGAGACCCTATGCACAACAGGCAAAACACTATTGTCAGTGCTTCTCTGTTGTTCATAGGGTTTTCAACAGCGGATTGATTTTTGGGAGTGGGTTGCCAGGTCCTTCTCCCCCCCCCAAAAAAAAAACACATTTACATAAGAGGAATTAGTGTTCTATATTACAGGAGGGTAACTACAGTCTACAACAATTTATCATGTAATTCAAAATAACAAGAAGGGTCTGAAGGTTTCTAATATAGAAATGATAAGTGAGGAGATAGAAATACCAATTATCTGAAATTGATCATTATATAATGTATACATAACTGAATTATCATATTGTACCCCCTAAATATGTGCAAATATTTTGTATCAATTAAAAAAGAAACGAGGAGGACACACTAACTTCAATTCTATGCTTCTTAAGAGAAAGCACCTTACTCAGTGAAGTCTGCTGCCAAAAGTGAAAATAATCAGAACAGACTTGAAGGCCATCAGGCAAGGACACCATCTGAATTCCTCAGTCCTCCAAAGAGCAATGCACACAGAACATGCGCAACAAAACATTATAGGTGGTGCACACCTATAATCCCAGCAACTCAGGAGGCTGACGCAGGAGGGTCATAAGTTTGAGACCAGAGGCAGCCTGCACAACTTAGCAACACCCTATCTCAAAATAAAAAATTTAAGCATTAAAAATGAGCTGGGGAGCTGGGCGTGGTGGCACACGTCTGTAATCCCAGCGGCTTGGGAGGCAGAGGCAGGAGGATCCCAAATTTGACACCAGGGGCAGTCTGCGTAATTTGGTGAGACCTTGTCTCAAAAAAGTAAACAAAAATGAGCTGGGGGTGCAGACCACTGGTAGAGCACTTGCAAACCATGCAAGTGGGAAGCCCTGGGTTCAATCCCCAGTATGGGGGTGGGGGGGGGAAGACTGGGGATGCAGACCAGTGGTAGAGCACTTGTAAACCATGCAAGTTCGAAGCCCTGGGTTCAATCCCCAGTACGGAGGAAAAAATGAGCTGGGGGTGTAGGCCAGCGGTAGAGCACTTGCAACATACAGTATGTGTGAGGCTCTGGGTTCAACGCTCAAATGAAGAAGGAGAAGGAGAGGGAAAGGGAGGGAAAGGGGAAAGGGAAGAGGAGGAGCGGGGAGGAGGAGGAGGAGGGAGAAGAAGAAGATAAAGGAATAAGAAG
>VMDO01033243.1:0-18140 GCA_007922755.1 Pedetes capensis
TGATACAATATTTATAAATGAGTGAAATTGACTTTTTCTTTCCTCATACCTGCCTAGTCATATTTTGATATCAAAATTATTATAATCTTATAAAATTAGATATAGATTGTTGCTTTTTTCCTAGTTCCTGGGAAAATTTATATAAAATTTGAACTATCTGAATATTTGGTAGATTTAGAATATTTGAATATTTAGTATATTTGGCATGTGTAATCATTCATCCTTGTTTTTGTATAAGAGCATGGGTGTGGTCTGTGAAATTTTTTGGCTACTGATTTTTTAATGGACATAGTTAATAATATTTTATGATGTAATTAGTGGCATGCTAGACACTGCTCTAAAACCCAAGGGTACATCACTAGCAACTGATGGAGCCAAAATTCAATCCCATGAAGCTTAGCTCCAAAATCTATGTTCTTAATTTGTACATCAAACTGCCTTTAAAGAATTATACCAAGCACAGTGGCCCACACCTATAATCCCAGCAACTCAGGAGGCAGAGGCAGGAGAATCACAGGTTAGAGATCAGAAGCAACCTGTGTAACTTGGTGAGAAGCTGTCTCAAGATAAAAAATAAAACATGGGTTGGGGATCCATCCCAATGGTAGAGCACATGCAAAGTACATGTGAGGCTTGTGTTCAACCCCAAATTCTGAAAAAAAAAATTGTGTGTGTGTGGACAGTATTAGTCATTACTCAGGTGAATTTTGTTTTGCTTTTGTAATAGTCATTATTACTGTCTGAGTCCATTTTGGTAAATTTTTATCCAGATGTTTCTAATTTATGTACACTGACAAAATTGCTGATACTTTTTGTCACAGTAGCCTTTATTGCCTTGCTTGCATTTTCCATTCTTGAGTCTACTGTCATATTTCTGATAGTGATTCTTGAGTTTCAACTTCATGAATTTTATCAGTTTATTTCACTAATATTTTTATATGGTGACACTTTTTAAATTGGTTGCATTCTTTATTATCTCTAGTCACATGGTTGCAAAGATATTTTATAATAATTTCAACATGAACATAATATTTCATATGGATTACCATTTTAGATAACCATTCCAGAAATAGATTTATAATTTAAGTTCAGTGAGCCAAAATATGACAATCTCAAACATCATGATATGTTCTATGTTTAAATTGCATAGAGAAAAGCAAAAAATAAGAAGCAAAAAATCATATGCACAGAGGACACCTATGATCCCAGTGACTCAAGATGCAGAGGCACAAGGATAGCAGATTCAAGGCCAGAGGCAGTCTTCATTACTTACTTAACAAGGCTTCATCTTAATATTAAAAAAATAAAAATAAAATAAAGCTAGAAGCAGTGGTGCACACCTGTAATCCCAGCAACTTGGGAGGTGGAGGCAGGAGGATAGAAAGTTCAAGACCAGAGACAATCTGGGTAATTTAGCAAGATCCTGTCTCAAAAAAACAAAATAAAGTAAAATAAAATAAAATAAGGGACTGTAATACACAGCACTTGCAAAGTATTTCTGAGGCCCTGGGTTCAGCTCCCAAGTACCACGAGAGAGAGAGAGATTGAAGAGAGAGAGATGGAGAAAGAGAGAGAGAGAGAGAGCACAAAATCTAGTCAGGGCTATGCCATATGCCTGTAACCCCAGCAACCGAAAGGCTGAGACAGGAGGATCTTGAGTTTGAGGCCAGAGAAAGCCTGCAAAATATAGTGAGATTGTATCTCAGACTAAAAATTAAAAAAAAAAAAAGAGCAGAGGTGCTTTTGGGTGGTAGAGTACATGTCTAGCAAATGCAAAGTGGTAGGTGTAACTCGTTAATACTGGAAAAGAAAGCAAGATGATTAGAAATATAAAGGTAAAGTGAAATATTCTGCTTTAAGTTCATGTTAATGCACATATACCAATACATTTATAACATTGCATAATAAAAATTAACATAAGTTAATTGAAGAAAAATAATCAATGTGAAAGATTTATTTTACATAAAGTAATATATTCCCTATCCCACATATTTGTTAGTCTGAAGTACAGTGAGGACTTGCATGTTGCTATGATGTTAAAAGCTATGCTACCAGTAGTACAGATACCAGCAGGTCACCCATGGTCAACAGGTTTCAGCTGAGCTTTCAAACTAGGACAGACTAAAGAGTAGGACCTGGCAGCCACTCCCAAAACAATTAGCCATTGAAGATCCTATGAATAGCAGAGAAACATGGTCGGATACAGTGTAGGAAAATAAGCCCCCCAGGTTGGAAGGTCCTCAAAAGGTGACTGGGAAAGCACTGCCTCCTCAAAGCAGGGTCTACCTTAATGATGGAAATGGAGTAAAGCCCCAGAAACCTCCAATTGTTGATGTGGCATGACTCAAACTGAGGATGAACAATGGTAAACATCCATTAATAACTGGAACATGGAATGTACATAGTATGAATCTAGGAAAATTAGAAATCATCAAAAGGGAAAAGGAGCACATAAACATTGACAATCTAGCCATCAATGAGCTAAAATGGACTAGAATGGTCCATTTTGAATCAGAACATCGTATGGACTACTATGCTAAGAATGACAAAGAGAAATGGGGCTGCATTCATCATCAAAAAAGACATCTCAAGATCTGTCCTGAAGTCCAAGGCTGACAGTGACAAAAGGATATCCACATGCCTACAAGAAAGGCCAATTAATATAACTATTATTCAAATTTACACATCCACCACTAAGGCCACAAATGAAGATAGGGAACAATTTTTTGAGCTTCTGAAATCTGAAGTAGATCAAACATGAAATCAGGATGTACTGATAATTACTGGTGACTGGAATGCAAAATTGGAAACAAGAAAAAAGCTCAGTCAGAAAATTTGGCTTTGGTGACAGAAATGATGCTGGAAAACCCATGATAGAATTTTCTCAAACCAATGACATTTTCACCGTAAATACATTTTTTTCACCAACATAAACAGCAACTATACACTTGGAGTTCACTGGATAAAACATACAGGAATCGACCCGCCTACATTTGTGGAAAGAAATGATGGAAAAGCTCAATATTAAATGTCACAATGAGACTAGGTGCTTATTGTAGATCAGACCATCAACTGCTCATGCAGGTTCAAACTGAAACTGAAGAAAATTAGAGCAAGTGTACAAGATCCAAAGTAAGACCTTGAGTATATCCCACCTGATTTCAGAGACCACCTCAAGAACAGATTTAATGCATTAGACAGTAATGATATAAATCCATACAAGTTGTGGCATGAAATCAAAGGCATCATTCATGAGGAAAGTAAAAGGTTATATAAAAGACAGGAAAAAAAGAAAAGACTAAATTACATACCAAAAGAGAATCTGAAACTTGTTCTTGAATGTCCAGCAGCTAAAGTAAAAGGAAGACATGAAGAAGTTAAGGAACTAAATAGAAGATTTCAAAGAGTACTTTGAGAAGACAAATCAAATATTATAATGACATGTGCAAAGAGCTGGAGACAGAAAACCAAAAGGGAAGAATATTCTCTATTTTTCTCACTCTTAAGGAATTGAAGAAAAATTCAAGCCTTGAGTGGGAATAGTGAAGGATCTACAGGGAAAATATTAAATGACATGGGAAATATTCAAAAATATGGAAGGAATACATAGAGCCATAACAAAAAGCATTGATGGATGACTAACCATTTCAAGAAATGCATATGATCAGGAAAGAATGGTATTGAATGACGAAGGAAAAGGCCTTGAAGGAATGGGTAAAACACAAGGCCCTAGGAATTGATGGAAAACCAGATGAGATGTTTCAACAAGCAGTTGCAACTCTGGAGATGCTAGCATGTTTATGCAGAGATTTGGAAAACAGCTACCTGGGAAACTGCCTGGAAGAGACCCATATTTGTGCTTTTTCTCAAGAAACAGGATCCAACCGAATGTGGAAAATATCAAATGATGTCATTAATATCAACACAAGCAAAATTTTGCTAAAGGTCATTCAAAAGCAACTGCAGCAGTACATAGACAGGGAATTTCCAGAAAATCAAGTCAGATTCACAAGAGTACATAGAAGACATTATTGCTGATATCAGATGGATATTATCTGAAAACAGAGAATACCAGAAAGTTGCCTATCTATGTTTTATCGACAATGCAAAGGCATTTGACTGTGTTGGTCACAACAAATTATGGGTAACACTGCAAAGAATGGGAATACCAGAGCACCTAATTGTACTCATAAGGAATTTGCATTTGGCCATGAGGCAACATTTGAAAAGAAAAAGGGAACATTGCTTGGTTTAAAGTTAAGAAAAGTGTGTGTCAGGGCTGTATCCTTTCACCGTACCTTTTCAATTTCTATGCCTGGGTAACAATAAGACCATGTCTCAAAAAATATAATAAAAAATAGGCTGGAGATACAACTCAGTGGTAGAGCACTTGCAAAGCATGTGTGAGGCTCTGAGTGCAAACCTCTAATACTGCAAAAATAAATAAATAAATAAATAAATAAATAAATAAATAAATGAATAATAACAAAAATAAAAAGGCAGCAAAGGGTGAAAAGAAAGGTAAATCTATTTTTAAAGGCTAATATCTCACTACAAAGATTTTTTTAAGTTCTCTACACTTACATTATCATTGGCATGCTGCAATTTTAATGTTTTTTTCCCCATAATCTGCAGTATGAAGTTAAACAGCAGACAGGAGTCATTTCCATACAATTGTTTTGCTGGTGATGAAGTATTATAACATACATATGCAAAATATAGCCCAGGGATTTGGTGATATGGAAATAGACCAAGGACAAGGAAAATAGTCAACTCACTTGTTTTATTAGTGTATTTAAATCTTCATTAATCACAAAAAATTGTACTACATTTTTATCAGTACATTAAGAACTATTGACAGATCTGACTAGGAAAAAAAAGTAAGTATTTTTGCAACTTTGTAGAGCTGACAAAATACTAATAAATACATAAAAGTCAAGCCTCTAAAAATATGTTTAAGCCCACAAAAATACAGTTTTTCCCAGTGAAAATAATCTTTGTCCTTGATAGATCTCTGACATTTTCTGTTTTCAGAATAACAGAATGATAATTGAACATAGGCAAGTCTTCTTTCTAAACAATCAGCTCCCTTTCCTCAATTATTGTGAATAGTTTAACTGCAATTAAAACAATTGTGTTTTGTCTTCAAGTACCTGAAATGTCTTAAACTCTTAAACTGTAATTAAGTATGCAACACTCTAATAAATTGCAAATTGTTGAGACTATGCCTACTAACTGTGCCTATCTAAGCAGTATGAACAACAGAAAATTATATAATTTCAATTTGATATAATAGTAATTGCTTTAAAAATTTTCAAAGTATTCCATTTGCAATCATGAGCTATAATAATAATGATTTTGAACAGGGTACAGTGGTGCACACCTGTAATCCCAGCAACTCAGGAGGTGGAGGCACAAGGATCCCAAGTTCAAGACCAGAGGCAGTCTGCATAACTTAGCCAGCGAGACCCTGTCTCAAAAAGTAAAAAAATGGCCTGAGGGTGCAGCTCAGTGGTAAAGCATTTGCAAAGCACGCAAGCACAAGACCCTGAGTTCAAACCCCAGTGCCGCAAAATAAATAAATAAGTAAATAATGATAATTTTGTTGTGTTATCTAAAACACAACATCTTTTTCCAGTAATACATAAGACTATAGTAAGCTAGTTAACTTTAGTAGAATCCATTATCAGGAAACATAAAAATAGAATATCCAGATAAAATATGTTAAATTCATCTGCTTTCTGTATAAAGAAAAAGAAGTTGAAATGCCATGGTCTCCCTTAGTCGTAAATTGTGTGATCTACCATTGAGAAAGAAAGATGACACTTTCATGGATAGTCAAATTGAGCATGTGTGCTGGCATTGATTGTTTGTTGTTATTGTTGTTGTTGTTGTTGTTGTTGTTGTTGTTGTTAGGTGCCATTGAGTCAGTATCTGACTCATAGCAACCCTCATAGGGTTTTCAATGGCTGACTGTTTCGGGATTGCCTTGGGAGTGGATTGTCAGGTCCTTCTCCCATTTTTGCAGTGCTGAGAATTGAACTCAGGACCTCAGAGACTGCAGTTCAGCACTCTACCAACTGAGCTAAAGCCCAGCCCCATTGATTGTTTAATGTAATCAAAAAGCAACAAAATGAAGAGAAATCATTCTAATCCATCCTAACAGAACCAACACTACAAGAATATTTTGAGACACACTTTTATACAATATGTAATACTTTTAGGCAGTTAAAACACACAGATGTATGTGACATGATGAACGAAAGGCACAAATAAAGAAAATACAAACCTGGTAATGGAAATCACTGACTTTGTAGTAAAAAAAAATGATGAAAACAAATATGACCATTTATTTTGGTTATCTCCAAGGTGTCCATATAGTCAATGTCAATACTGATCAGTTGCACAGTTAGAATTCATCATGTGCTATGGATAAAATGATTGCTGTCCAGTTGCAATTAATTTTTACTTGCAGTACAGAAGGGTATTAACATGCACATAGATCAACCACAATTGCCTCATAATTTTCATCAGGTATAAAAAGAAGCCTGTATTGGACTTTATAATTCTTTATTATCACACCATTTTTTAATTCAAGATGATGATATAATCTTCTCTCAGAAGCTTCTTATATATAATAACCACATTTGTATTTTATTACCAGCAATACAATCTCACTTGTAAGGATAGTTTTCTCTTACACTCAAATCAGTAAGTATTTTATTCAATCTGTAGATATTCACTGTATTGTATTAAGCACTGGAGACATGCAGAGATCAATGCAGTAGTCCTGACCTCACAATATTGACTACCTAGTAAGGCAGACATCAAAAAAGTAACCACATACCTTGTTAACTCTTGGTGCAAATGTAAAAGAATATCATGAAAGAGCATCATGAAAGAGTATTCATGAAAGAATATCAGAGTGCATATTATTAGGAGGGAAAAGATCAAAATTCAAAATTCAAAGTATGATTCTACTGAATAGGGATTGCTTTTGTACCATCATAAAGTCACTAAAATTAAGTTAAGCCATCATAAATTGGGTCCATCTGTAGCTGATAATGACCATTCATTCACTGATTCATTCACTTATTCATGCTCTAAGATAGCATGGAATATGCTTATCTTATTTAAAGTCAATAGTAGTGTTAGAGTAGAACAAGATAAATACAAGGGGAAAGAAGAAATGATGAAAGAGTAGTAAGACATGTGAGGACATAAGCAAATATTTAGAGTAGGAGTAAGCATGTTCAAGTTACAATAAGGACATCAAATGGATGAAAAAAATACCAATATATTTGAATTAAATTCAGGGCAAAAACATTTCCAAATGCTTTGACTTTTGCCAACAGTCAAAGACAAACCCTAAAAATTAGGTAAAATATTTCTTATAGATGTTGCATCTGAAAACATTTTCTTGTTCTAGAAATTTCCCTTTCACTTTATAAGTATAAAATATGCATTACATAATGGTAACCCAGAATTATAATGATCACAAATTTGAATTTTTGAAAATATTTTAAATTTTTGAAGACATTTTCATTCATAAATGTTAAGAAGATTTGAAAAATGGAAGCATCAGTAAAATGTCTAGTAGTATACTGAGAGAAGCATGGGCCTTTACTATTTTGAAATTCTATGACCTTTCACTTTGCCTTATCTGGAAAATCATGAATTCAACATGTTCAGTTTCTTTCAACACAGGTGGGAGGAAGAAATGAGATTATATGTGTAAAATTATAGATCAAAAAAGACATACAGTATGTGTATAATTACTATTATTAGAAGAAAGGAGACTTAAGTATCTATTATTCCATGAAATAATTTCAAGTAAATCACATAGAATGACAAGTTAAAATCTTTCTGTCACTATGAATTGTGACTCACTTCAAGCATACAGACTGAGTTTATATGAAGTCTAAGGATAAAATTAATGTGTACAGTAGTTGTGATTTTTAAAAATATAATTCATGAATAACTCTGTAGAGTTATTTAAATAAGATTATATGTATTATTTGTCTTTCAATTCTGACACCTTCTTCCAAGGGAGATAATTAACCTAAATAAAGTACTATCTAACCTCTTCTCAGAACATATTATTTGAATGTAAAATTATTATCTTTAAAATTATGCACTGATATTTTGATTTCTAAGTTATCAAATTTCATCCACTAACTTAATAAATTCACATTTCAATAAGGTTTAACAAATTTAATTTTTGTGAATTTGAAGTATATTAACGTTTTTAGTGGGTAATATGTTGTTGTTGTTGTTAGGTGCTATCGAGTCATGTGCGACTCATAGCGACCCTCATAGGGTTTTCAATGGCAGATTGTTTCGGGATTGCCTTGGGAGTGGGTTGCCACATCCTTCTCCCATTTTTGTGGTGCTGGGAATCAAACTTGGGACCTCAGAGACTGCAGAGCAGTGCTCTACCAACTGAGCTAAATCCCAGCCCCAGTGGGTAATATAGGAACAAGTTTATTTGAATGCCATATAAACACTAAAATTCAATAATTACTGCTAGTCAAATTGCATGCTACTCAACTTGGCCTATGACTACAAAATACCACCAACTGGGTGGCTTGAATGACAGAAATTCATTTTCTCATGGAGAATATTAGTCCAGAATCAAGGTGGCAGCATGGTCAGGATCTGGTGAGGGTCCTCTTGCTAGCTCAAACAGTTGCCTTCTTGCTATGTTCTCACATGGCAGAGGTAGAGCTTTGGTGTCTGTTCCTCTACTTATATAAACACTAATTCTATTATAAGGTCCCCTTGCTCATGAACTCAACACCTAAAACTAATTACCCTCCAAAAGCCTTGTCTCCAAACACCAGCATGTTGGTAGTTAAGGCTTTAGCATAAGAATTTGTATGAGAAGATACAATTCAGTCCACAGTATTAAATTTCATTTTCAGAAGTCTCAAATCTGAAACTGGTATAAATTATATATGTAAAAATACTACAGGTCTAAATATTTCCTTCCCAATAACTATTATCTACTCTATAAACACTCACCCAAATAAAGTAATGGGGAAAAAATGATTTACATGAAAACTCATAGAAATTCCAATTAGTTTTTAATATGATAATAGCTATGTGTGCTTATCATTTTACAGATGTTGAAGTGTTTTCTGAGATATTATCTTCTTACATAAGCAAAATATACTCTCTTTGGCCTTTTCATTTCTTCTTACTAATATTCATGTTTTCAAAAGTCTGTTCCTTAGAATCATAATGTTGTGTATAGTTACATAAAAACCCAAAGAAGTAGACAAATACCCTGTTCTGAATTTTTGCTTCTTAAAGTTGATATCAGTATAACCTGTCACATTCAAGGACATTTTCAGTTAAGATGAAAGTAACAAAGCAATCCTCTTACTAAATATCTCTTATGCATAATCCTTTCTCACATGTGGATGATAAAATGACCTGAATTTCCAGTTTTAAGCAGGGGCCAGCTCTTCATGACATAATAGATAACAATGATAATTTTTACCTAAAATTTCATTCTTTATACAAAGACTTAGTTTCTCTTTCATGGATAATTTATTTGATACATTTCTATGGGAGATTAACATCCCATGAAAGAGTATAGGATCATTTCCATTTTTTATATCTGAATATTCTAAATATGTATCGACAGAATGAAAATTATCAAATGCAAATAGTCAACCCGAAACAATATTGTACTTCAATGATAAGTAGCATACCCTGATTTAATTCAGCTGCTGTTCAGATTCCATAAGCATATCCTTATCATTAAACACTGTATAAATAAAAATTATTTTACATTAGTGACCTATTACTAAAATGTAAGTTGCTCCATGAATTGAAACTTTACTACTAAGAAAAAAAGAAAGGTCATTATGGATAATTTTTGCCAAACTATGATTCTGAGGGAACTAAGAAATAATGTAACCCAATTAAAGAAATAAAATGATTGGAGCATATAGTTAAAAGGCTCTTGTATGGAAGTATTAATATAAAGAGAACAATCAGTATATTTCTTCCATTTATTTTCTAAGAAGGATAGAGAACATAAAGTGGCTGGCTCATTTGAAAATCATTCAGATTCTTAGAAAAATGTATGAATCATACAATTTAACTTACAAAGTCTGAAATCTGTCATTCTTTTACTTTATAGGAGATCATTAAAACTGTTATTAGATACATAAAACTGGAGAATATTTTGATTTAGTATTTGAGAAGTGAAAATTTGAGTGACTTCAGTTTACCAATTTATTTTTCTAATTAAGTTATTTCATGCTTTGTTGTTTTTAGATGATCAGTACATTAATAAATGGGGTAGGAAAGGAGGTTAATAGTTACTAAGTTAATTGCAAAGGTGAACAAAACTGTGATTCAAAGAACAATAGATTAATACCTCCTCTGTATATTGATGAAAAAATATGATTTAAAGAATATCAATGTGGCCCTTTAGAAGATAGTATTGCAAATTAGAGATTATTTCATATATTTTGTATATTTAGAAATTTTAGACTCAAGCAGCACATTTCTTGACTAAACTAATTATGCAGTTAATTGAAGTAACTTATATTTTCTTACTTCTCTAGTCCAAATCACTGAAAGATCTTTTGTTTTGTTTTGTCTGTCCTTATCTCCTAAACAGTACCTTGCAGACTTCAAAACTCACATAGGAAAAGGCATTTATTAAATATAGTAATCAAGGCTGTGGGACTTTCTTGGCAATCACTAATCTGAAATGCCAAAAGTCTGAGCGGAAATTCCAGAAGCCAAATCATTGCCAAATAATGTAAAGGTCCTTACTTGGTTTTCAATTTGTATTTAAAATATATTCAATGACTTTATCTAAAAACAAGTGAGATAGTGTCAAGGTAATTTTAGACTGAATTCAAAGAACAGGATTTTCCAGGTTCTGATTAGCAGATTCTGAGTCTGATTGTGAGATGTTCTGCCTTGTGATCTCCACCAACTCATTGTCCCTCTAGGTATTTCTTGACCTATTACATGGAGATAGAGATACCTATCTAATTACATTGCTCTGAAGGTCCAATGGGACAAGCTGTACTTGCCTTTTCTGTCCTACCCGACAACATGGATGTGTAATGAGTGGATACAAGCTTTACATACTATGAATTCCATTAATAAAAGATAATAAAATTATTTCTTAATTGTTTAAAGGCCACCCCATATCTTAGGTATGTAATCACTTTATCTTATTATTTTAAGTTTCTCTAATACAAACGACCTCAAGTTAAAATGTAACTGTGACAGAATTGTTGCACACAGGACATTTTTTGTGTATAAATTGTCTATGTTGATTTGCTTTTCAGAAGTATATGTGAACATAATTGAATATAATTAATATGTAAAGAGTTCCTCTTCTGCAGTACTTATTATTCTAAATTTATCCACATCAAATGATATTAGAATGAAAATAAGCCAGGCAGAAACTTATGTGTAGAGAAGGAATGAAAGCATTTAATATTGGCTTTTGTGAAACAGCAACCCAACACCCTTCATTTACGTCATATCTTTAGTACACCTGCTTAGCATTATACATTCCATGAAGCTTGTAAGAGAAAAAAGCATTTTGTAAAATAGCAAAAACAAAGAACTATTGTACTTTAAAGCTAAATATTCTCATTTCTAAAACACTTAGAATACTGATCTTTTGAATTTCAAATTTTAAACTTCCCTCTGTCTACTATGTGTCAGATGCTGAGTAGGCCTTTTGCATGCATTATGTCATTTAATTTCCACATATACAGGAACTGAGACTTTAAAGACATTAAGAGACTCTGGACAAAACTAAGATGAGGCAGAGAGAAGATGCTTTCAGCAATGCCTAATGTAAAACAAATGATCTGAATCATTCTAATATATGGACTTTAGTCAGCATATGGTCTTATTTGCAGGTATCAGCAATTATAAAAGCCTACCTCAGTATTATTGCATTAAACTGACACAATATCATATAGCATATCTACGTACTCCTGAGCATGAAAGTTTATAACCACAAAGATAGTAATAATAATAATAATAATAATAATAATAATAATAATATATGTATACATTTGTTGTTGTGTGCTGTTGAGTCATGTCTGACTCATAGCAACCCTCATAGGGTTTTCAATGGCTGATTGTTTCGTGATTGCCTGGGGAGTGGATTGCCATGTCCTTCTCCCATTTTTGCAGTGCTGGGAATTGAACCCGGGACCTCAGAGAGGTACTCTACCAACTGAGCTAAATCCAAATCCCTCTCTCTCTCTCTCTCTCTCCATATATATATACGTATGTATAATAATATATATGCATATATACATATACATAATAATATATATGTATATATATGTTGCTGTTGTTGTTGTTGTTAGGTGCCATCAAGTCAGTATCCGACTCATAGCGACCTTCTGTACAACAGGGGAAACACTATTGTCAGTGCTTCTCTGCTGTTCATAGGGTTTTCAATGGCAGATTGATTCCTGGGAGGGGGTTGCCAGGTCCTTCTCCCAAGCCTACAGCTTCTGGTGTTCCCAGGCGGTCTCCCATCCAGGTACTAACCAGGCCCAGCCCTGCTTAGCTTCCAAGATCTGACGGGATCGGATGCCACAGGGCTATAGCTGCAGGTATGTATATATATACACATATATATATCCATATATATATATATACATATATATATATATATTCCTCTTTAATAACTGGAAAACTTTAAAATTAATTAATTTGGAAGTGTTTATGTCATAAAAGAAAGTGGAAAAATAAAATCATTCATAAAATCATATTGTTACTATTACCATTTTTGTTATTGTTATTACAGTACTATAATTGAACCCATGGCTTAACACATGCTAGTAAGGACTCTATTACTGAATTGCATTCGCAGCCCATTCTTTATTTATTTACTTTATTTTGAGATAGGGTCTTTCTAAATAACTCAGGCTACCTTTGGCCTCAAACTCACCTCAGAAGTTAACATTTCTGTGACACAGGAGTGTGCCATGGCACCCAGCAAAATCATATTATTTCATTAAATCTCCAAGTCTGAGTGCAACCTAATTTTAATCTTCTATAAAATATCTAGCTTTTTCAACACCTTTTAATAGTAATATCTACCTTATTTAATAATATGAAGATGGCAGAATTTAAAATAATTTCTTAATCACCTACATCTCTCTTCTAGTAATCATCAATTAAGAAACTGGTTTCAAGTGCATTTTCTCCAGGAATCACAGAAATTTTACAGGAAATTTTAGAGAATCGTAAATTTCAACTGTGAATCTATAAAGTCTGAACAGAATTTAGATTGTTGTTGTTGTTAGGTGCCGTCAAGTCGGTATCTGACTCATAGTGATCCTCATGGGGTTTTCAATGGCTGACTGTTTCGGGATTGCCTTGAGAGTGGATTGCCAGGCCATTCTCCCATTTTTGTGGTGCTGGGAATTGAACTCGGGACCTCAGAGACTGTAGTGCAGCGCTCTACCAACTGAGCTAAATCCCAGCTAAGAATTTAGATTATGGATCTGAAAATAAAAACCTTAAAATGCTGTGACATTGTTTGGATGTTTCAAAGAAAAATAATATATGGAGTCCAGGTTTCCCAGGAATGAAGGGAAAGGAAAATGAAAGTTGTCATGCTTCAGTACTAGGTAGGGCATGGGTTACGAAACTCAGAAGAAAGCAGGAGTGAAGCTTAATTTATTATCACTATTTCTGTAAAAGGATCTGTGCCTTATGGAAAATCCTCTTTGGTTACTTAAATGGCTGTGTCACACTGGTTTACAATTTCGCAAACTTCTTGGACTCCTCATGACTGAAAAGTGAAAAATCCTTACATTATAAGAAATTGTTGGGATTTCTGGTGCCCTAGAAGTACAACCTGTGGTCATTCGGCACATGGCTGGCACAACTGGTGACACATCCTCATTGCCATTCCTCCTTCTCTGGAAGCTCTAAATGAAATCCATGATATCAATCCATATTTCTCTATATAATCAATGCTCCACTCTACCTTGGCCTTATTCACATTCATTATTGAGATCATATCACCATCTTCTGGACATTGTCTCCTCCTACTGCTTTTCTTCCCTCTTCCCATTTGATCAGAGCATCACAAATTTATTTCAGACCATTGTCATTATATCCACTATTCTCTTACTTAGAGAGAAGGAAAGCAGTTTTCACATTTGTTTTTTGTAAGTTACATGCAACATTGTCCTTGTGGGTACACAACGTTCCATCAAATGCCAAGAAAAATATAGCTTATTTTATCATCCTTTCTTGTCTCTTTACATGGTATTTACATGGTCTTCCAACATTATTTCTTCTGTGAATTGTCATTACATTATGATACCACAATAGTTTTGAACTATTTTTCTAATTTTGTGCATAGCTGATTCCTACTTCATTCTCCAGGAAGGAGACCATGTTTTTTGTTGTTGTTGTTGTTTGTTTGTTTGTTTTTCTCTCAGGAGAGAGGGACATGACAAGGCAGAAATTAGAAAACATCTGTTAGTCTCTCGATTTATATTTCTAAAAGTTTATACCTATTAGGGAGTTTATACTAGTTATATTTGAAACAAAAACTTTGGAATAGAGAGTTTATCTCAGAGGAAAAACTATGATAAATAAGAAGATAAATAATGAGATGAGAGAATTAGATGGAACTTGTGGAAAGCTGTATTTTGCTTTTCTAGTTGGATACCTGAGGACATATTAGAGCTCTGGAATCAGAGAACAAAGGAGTCTGTACTCTGCTTGCTGGCTAGACACCCAGGAAAAAAAAATACTACTAGAAGAGAAGTAATGATGTGATGAATGCTTGGGTTCCAGAGTAGAGGGTAACTGACAGCTCACATGACTTAATGAACACCTTTAAACAACAGATCTTCCCTTGCTCCAATAGACTCATAGTCTTAGATCTACAAATGCTTCTAGGATTCAGTCACAATTCCAAAGAAAGGGAAGGAATACTACAGAAGAAGCAAGGATTATGTTTTTCCTTCCTGGTGGAATGGGGTGGAGTGAAAATATAAATATTATAATTCTAATTCAATCTCTCTCTCTCCCTTCTCTCTCTCTCTCTGAACCTCTTGAAGGCAGAAACTTCATCTTAATTTCTTCTGCATTCTATTTATTCTTGGGTTTTATTCATCAAAAAGAGGCAGATTAATAAACAAATAATGAATGAATACATATTATGTTATTAGCTAAAAGGCAAATAATCATCTAAATGTTATACTTCTATATTGGAACGCTAATTTATCAATCATAACTGGAAAATTGATTATTATCAGTTTTAAAAAGGTTCCTATTGCATAGTGTTTCATGAACTACATGTTCACAAACATCTCAATCTGTTTTGCTTGCCAGTTCACCCCTATTCTATAAACCATTCTAGGAAAGCTATTCTTTTGAATACAGGGTCAACATTAGTTTACAACTTTATCATTTACTTTCCAATATTGCTATGAAATAATACACTGGGGATAGTCTAAGTCACCTTCCTGAGAAGTCTTCAGAGAAATTGCTGATGAAAGAAAAGACTAAAAATATTTGCATGTATAAAGAAGATTGAGAAATGTATAAAAATACACCTATTATAAATTAAACATATTTTTGGAATTATGGTTTCACTACTGGGCATTGATAAAAAAGAATATTTTAATTTTTTATAACTCAACTATGATTCTCTAAAACCTCAAAGAGAACAAAAGTTTTAGTAACATTTGATGGCTTATAGATGTTCAGAAGGGTAATTATTAAAACATGTTTTAAACTTAAAATAGCTATTAGAATTCATATTTTAAGAGGTGTTATAAATTATAATCTGATGTGAATTTTGTGGCTATAAACTAATTTCTCCTTCGATGAATGGTGGAGATTTTGACCAGAATAATCTCCAGTACTCTTGATATTATCTTACATGATGCCTAATTACTACTGTTTTGTTGTTGTTGTTGTTGTTGCTGCTATTGTTTGTTTTTGTCATTTCAGTTTTACAATGTGAAGAGTCTTTTCCTTTAAGAAGGGTCCTAACCATGCATAGTGGTGCATGCCTATAATCCCCGCAACTCAGGAGATAGAGGCTGGAGGATCTTGAGCTTGAGACCAGAGGCAGCCTCTGTCTCAAAACAAAAAGCAAAAAGGAGGCTGGGGGTACAGCTCAGTGGCAGATGCCTTGCAAAATATGAGTGAGACCCTGAGGTGGGAGACCTTGAGTTCAACACCACCCCCCAACAAGTAGTGAAAAAAAAAAAGTCTCCAACTTTGACTATCTGGGGCCTTTTATTTTAACTTTGCCGCTTTTCAAAAGTATTTGATTCTTTAACTTTTTCTTTTTCAGAGACTGAGGTTACACTCAGTTTGTTGTCATTGTTGTTATATGCCATCAAGTCGGGTATCTCAGGTAAATTGGACAAATTACAACAAAGAACATCTTACAACAAAGAACAAATTACAACAAGAACATAAGGAATAGGAACTCTATTTTGCTTATTCTGCCACATTTCCCCACCTTTAGAAATCATCATTTTTATATTTTTTCCTTGAGCACCCTTAATTGTATTAGTAAGAATTATTTATAAAAACTCAAAAAGTGTTCTGAGATAGTTTACCTTAAGCAAAAGATAAACTAAATGCAATGTGAATTAAATTCTGTGAAATACTTTTTTTTTTTTTGAAGTCATGATTTTTAGCAGGGAAACTTTACTTGAACTGATGAGTTATAGCCACAATCAGTTGCTAGGAGAAACATAATGTATTATTTTTTATTATGATCCAAATGTATCAAGTATCTGCTACTCAATCATGAGTCTGAAAACCTCTCAAGTGATGAAATAAATCACATGCAGCACATAGCTTCAGTTTACTTTGCAGTGAAGATGTGACTATGAAATATCAATGGACAACGTAAGGCAGAACATCATTAACTACTAAATTACTTGATATAGGCAATATAAATATTGATTGTGTGGGTTTATATTAATTCAACGTAACTGTAGGCAAAATTGGAGGCAAATATTGGAAGATGAATAGGACCAGAACAGGCAAACAGAAAGAACAATGTTGGTGAGGATAATGAAAGATCAAGAGCAGTGAGTCAGACAAGAGAATGAACCATTTAACTTATAGCACAGTAAAGAGATCAGCTTAATTTATAGAAATACAGTGAAATAAAAAAGGATATTTAAAATAGAGCCATGAAATACTGACTTACAGAGCTCATAATCACTGTTTTGTTTTGGTTTGGTTTGTTTTTCAGGGGAGTTGTTTTGTTTTTTATTTTGGGGGGCCTTTGGGTTGTTATTTTGTTTTGTTTTTTTGAGACAGGGTCCCACTATGTAATCCAGGGTGGCCCCAAACTCCTGTAGATCTTCCTGCCTCAGTCTCCCAGGCTCTGGGATTGCAGACATGCACCACCATACCTGGCTCAGTAATTACTTCTTAATTGTTTAATGGCTTGATAAAGTGACAGCACTAATGAAGTTGGTAGTGACAAAACAGAGACCTTATACTATATGCCAAGCATAGTCCTATGATTTTTCCATATAATCTCATGCTTACAAAATCTTCTGGGATAATAGTATTTTGGGGCTAATTTATAATTGACGAAATTAAAAATGGTCTAGGTCATATAAACTATAAATATTACAATGTTATTGTTGTTGTTAGGCGCCATCAAGTCAAGATGGCAACCCTTATATAGGGTTTTCAATGGCTGATTGTTTCGGGACTGCCTTGGGAGTGGATTGCCACATCCTTCTCCAATTTTTTTGGTGCTGGGAATCAAACCCAGGACCTCAGAAACTACAGAGTGACACTCTACCAACTGGGCAAAATCCTAGCCCACGTATTAGATAAGGAATTTTTAAACCAGATGTATCCTACCAAATACATGAAGCCAGTAGCTAATGTTCCTATTGAAAATGCAGAGAGGAGTAAGTAGGAGATGACTAAACAAAACAAGTTTTATCCATGTAAAATAAGATATTATAATATATACATATATATATATAGATAGTGATATATATCTATAGATATCTATCTATCTATCTATAGATCTATCTATAGATCTATAGATAGATAGATAGATCACTATATCACTATAGATAGTGATATATATCTATAGATATCTATCTATCTAT
>VMDO01033244.1:0-18163 GCA_007922755.1 Pedetes capensis
GTGTGTGTGTGTGTGTGTGTGTGTGTGTGTGTGTGTGTCCCTTAGCAAACAGTCAGGTTTGATATTTAACAAGAAAAAAAACATAATTATGTAAATACATCTCCTAAAACCACAGAAACACACACAAACATGAAGGGTATAACGAAGATGAACTGCACAATGTGCTGAATTGGATAATATCCTAAATGCATTTTAGGAAGAGTCTGAATTTGTGAATTCTGTATTTTTCTTTGAACCCTGAAACATAACTAATTACTATCAGGAGGCACATTCTTGCTTGGTATTCTGATACTCACTTAATCTTTGTAATTCCACTGATATCTCCAATTTACTAAATTGAAAAAGACACTTCAGATAGAAAAATATGTACTGAAAAAAACAGAAGCATGTGAACTTTTCACAGTAAATATGGCTCCTAGAATTAAAAAAATAAACTGCAACCTCAGAATTATAGTGATAATTATGTTCAAGTAAATGAATTCGTGGAAAATAAGATTAAATAAGAGTAAATAGAAATCCTATCAGTCAAAGGATTAAGAAAAAACGATTATCAACCTCTCCTTTCTAAATACAAGACAGAGTCAGAATGGCATTGGAATAAACTGAACCTTTAAACTGAATAATCAGAAAAATTAGGTCCCTGTTCAACCCCAATGGGAATATACTCATCAAATGAAGGACCAGGGAACAAGGAATGGCATTCTCAACATGGAACTGTCCCATGCCTTCTGGTTTCTCTTCTAGTCAACCCACTTTCATTCTCCTACTGTCATCTTCCATTTTGAACAAGCTAGTAATTATAACAGGTATTTTCCAGGTATGCCTAACTCTAGGGAATCAAAATGTGAAATACATGGTAGGTTCACACCTAACTCCAAAAGAATTTATTTTTGTTGTTGTTGTTGTTTGACTCTGGGTCTTGCTATCTAGCACCAGGCTGGCCTGAAACTCGCAATCTTCCTGCCTCAGCATATCTCAAGTGCTAGGAGTGTGCAATCATGCCCAGCTCCAAAACAATCCTTATTGGCAGTACAATTTGTTGTTGTTGTTTTGTGCCATCCAGATGGGTTCAACTCACAGCAACCTTATGTAGAACATAAGGAAATACTTCCCAACACTGTGCCATGCCCAGCACAATTGTCAGTGCTTCTCTCCTATTTATATGGTTTTCAATGGTGGATTGTTTGGGGAGTGGATTGCCAGGTCTTTCTCCCTAGCATGCAGCACCTGGTATTCCCAGGTGTTCTCCCATCCAAGAACTAACCGGCTGACCCTGGTTAGCTTCCAAGATGAGGTGGATTCATAGGCTAGGGTGCTATTGTAATATGAATGTATCCAATGAAATTCTGACCCTAGATTTAAAGTTATATTATAGACCTTCACATGGAATGTGTAAGCTGGAAATGTCTTATTGGTGTGATTTGTCCTTTACCTATAAAATTTAAGTGTGAAACTCAGTTGTAGGCTGAGCAAAATTTTACAACCTTCAGTGCTCTTTCTAAAAATACAGTTGGTGATTGTAGACCAAGAAAACATAATGTGCATGTGGAAACCATTAAGTTACATTAATGACTCTAATTCAAAGTTGTGTCCAAAGCAAATATAAAATAAATCACAACACTTTCAGAGTACATCAGTGAAATGTGCTGACCTTCATCCCTTGTAGAAAATATGGCAAGGATGTCCTGAAAGACAATTTCAGAGTTCAAACCTCAAATCTCCAAAATAAAAATAAAAGATGTTAGTTACATCCCCAACAGTGCACCATGCTGTACTTTGCTACACAGTGATCAAATAAACTTAAAGCAGGTGGACTCCAAATCAGAGCTCCAATGAACTGCTTTCCTTGATTCCAAGTACCAATATTGCCACCAGGTAACAAGAACAACTGTTTCCATGCCTCCAGGTTATCACCTGCAGTCAGGGTTGTTTAACTCTTCAGCAATTGATCTTTCAAATTGCTGGAACTTTTTTTTAATAAGAGGTAGAATTGCATTGGGTCCCCAGAAGATCTTCAATTTACTTCAATTCAGATATTCATTAAGACCATATTATTCATTGGGCACTCAGTATCTTGAGTAGAAAGTCAGAAAGTGGTGTGCCTTAAAATTTAATTCAAAAGCTTCACAATTCACAAGAATTATAAAGGACTGTGGTCCTTTGAAGAGGGGAATGGGATGGAGGCAATCAAACATAATATAAATGCCACCTTATAGTTTCCAAGCCAGGAAGACATGTGGAAGTATACAGGGTTAAGTGTAGGCAATGACATCTGGAAAATGATTTCTTGATCCTTCCAGTTTTATCTTTGGTAATCCTCTTCTCTCCTTAGAAAATTGGTTCCTCTCTCCTTAAAGGATTCTGTACTTTTGCTCTGTGACCCTCTTTCCCATCAAATCAAGATATTGTTATTGCCCTTGATGGGATGGGTTCCAGGTCTCTCCCAACAGGTGGCTCTGTTTGCTCAGAGAGCAAGAGCCAGAAGGAAGCTATGGCAAGAGCTAAGGAGAGCGTTAAGGACTGGCATTCACCCTGCCTACGCTTGCCCTAGGCAGGCCTTCTTTCTCCTGGTGCTCCATGTGCTCTGATCCATCTCTGTATTTCCTCAGTGCTATTTTTACCTGCCCACCAAAATCTCTCATCCTTTTGTGCCAACAATAACACGAGGCCTCTATAGCCATCCACCTCCAAGCCCGGCCATGAGCTTCCCAGTCACTTATGAGTATCAGTGAGCCCAAGGCTTTGGTCTGCTTGTCAGTGCTTCTCTGCACACTTGCTAGAAGGAAACAGAGAATTAAAATCACTCCTCACTTCCACATTCATCCACAAAGGATAATAAAGACTGTGAGATATGCACCGAGCCCCAGCAACTGGACTAGATATTGTTTAGTGGATTTTACTCCCTTATCATGATCAGTAGCTGCCTAGATTCCTAACCTTTTTAGTACCCACCTCTGAGCCCAACTCTTTGAAGGTACCTGGAATCCATTAACCCATTCTTGGCAAAGACTCCAGGTGTTAAATGTTTCTTTCCTTCCCTGAAGGCTCAAATCCCACTATGAAGATCACATCTGACCTTAGCTCTATGCAGCAGTAGCCCTTTACTGCTGCCCACTTCACCTCCCAAAGGTCTACTACCTTTAATAATCTATGTCCATATCCTCTATCTTTCCTTATATTGGTAATTTTTAATGTAAAACTTAATGGGTCTCATTATGACATTTCCATACATGCATTTCCATGTACATCGCTCATGTTCACTTCCTCTACTGCCTTTTCATGATCTCCCTCCTCCAAACTCTCCACCCACACCAACACTTTTTACTTGCGTGTCATTTTTGTGAGTATATCTATTTATATATGTACATCCCAATTTTGCTGTAAGAGCAACATATATTTCCTTTCTTTTCTCCCAGTAGTCGTTCTTCTTGCTCACTCCCCTTTTTCTTTATTCTGTTATCTTTCTTTGTATAGGTCCCTTCCACTTTCAAAACTTATATGTTTTAATAATGAAGATATATTCAAGTCTAACATCCACATATGAGAGAAAACATGCAATGGTTATCTTTCTCTAATTCCATCCATTTTTCAGCAAATGTCACAATTTTGTCTTTTATGGCTGAATAAAACTCCCTGGTGTATATATACCACAATTTCCTTATCCACTCATCTGTGGATGGACAACTAAGTTGGTTCCATATCTTGGCTATTGTGAATAATGTCACAATAAACATGGATGAGCTTGTATCTCTCTGGTATATATTGACTTACATAACTTTGGATAGATACTCAGGAGTGGTATAGCCAGGTCATATGGTAGTTCTTAGTTTTTTGAGAAACCTCCATACTGATTTCCAATCTGCAGTCTCACCAGCAGTGTATAAGGGTTCTTTTTACCCCACAGTCTTGAAGCATCTGTTGTTTGTTTTGTTGATGGTAGCCATTCTGACAGGAGTGAGATGGTTTCCCAATGTAGTTTTGATTTGCATTTCCCAGATGGCAAGGATGTGGAACATTTTTTCATATGATTGTTTGGCCATTTCTACTTCTTCTTTTGAGAAGTCTCTGTTCAGTTCTTTAGTCTATTTTTTGATTGGATACTTTGCTTTTTCTGGTGTTTAATTTTTTGAGCTCTTTGTATATTCTAGGTATTCACTGTCTGATATATACCTGACAAAGATTTTCTCCCTTTCTATATCTTCACTCTGATAATTGTGCTCTCTGCTGTACAAAAGCTTTTTAATTTAATACAATCCCATTTGTCAGTTCTTGCTATTGTTTCCTTTGCTCTTGGGGCCATATTCAGAAAGTCCTTGCCTATGCCTATGTATTGAAATGTTTTCCTTATGTTTCCTCTAGCACTTTCAAAGTTTCAGGATTTATATTAAGGTCTTTAATCCGTATAGAATGGATTTTTGTACAAGGTGAGAGAGAAGGATCTAGTTTCAATCTTCTATATGAGGAAATCCACTTTTCCCAGCAACATTTGTTGAAGAGGTTGTCTTTTCTCCAACTTATATTTTTGGCAGCTTTGTCAAGTATTAGGTGGCTGTACCTGCATGGATTTCTGGATCCTCTATTCTCTTCCATTGCTCTACGTCCCTGCTTTTGTGCCAGTGCCATCAGGTTTTTGTTACAATAGTTTTGTAGTACAATTTGAAATTAGAAATTGTGATGTTCCCTTCACCACTCTTTCTGCTCAGTATCAATTTAGTGGTTCAGGATCTTCTGTTCTTCCATATGAATTTTAGGATTGTTTTCTCTATTTCTGTGAAGAATGTTATTGGGATTTTGATGGGGGGGTGCAATAAATCTGTAGATTGTTTTCCATAATATAGCCATTTTCACAATATTAATTCCTTCAGTCCATAAGTATAGGAGATCTTTCTATCTTCTGATGTCTTCTTCAATCTCTTTCTTTAGTATTTAAATTTTTCATTGTAAAGGTTTTTCACCTCCTTGTTTAGGTTTATTTCCAGGTATTTTATTTGTTTGTAACTATTGTTAACGGGATTATTTTCCTGATTTCTTTCTCTGCCTGGTCATTATTGGTATAAAGAAAAGCTACTTATTTTTGTATGTTAATTTTGTATCCTGCTACTTTGCTGAAAGTGTTTACCAGTTCTAAGAATTTTCTGGTGGAGTGTTTAGGGTCATTTAAGTACAAGATCATGTCACCTATAGATAGGGATGATTTCAGTTTTTTCCTTTCCTATCTGGATCCCTTTTATTTGTTTTTCTTGTCTTATTGCTGTGGCTAATACTTAAACTACTACATTGAATAATAGTGGAAACAGTGGATACCCTTGACCTGTTCCTGATTTTAGAGGAAATGCTTCCAGTTTTTCCCATTTAGTATGATGTCAGCTGTAGGTTTTTCCTATATTTCCCTTATTATATTGAGGTATATTCCTTCAATTCCTAGTTTCTTCAGGGCTTTTATCATAAAAGGACATTAAATTTTTTCAAAGGCCTTTTTTGTATCTATTGATAGGATTATGTGATCTCTGTTTCTGATTCTATTCATATGCTTTATTACATTTATTGTCTTGCATATGTTGAACCACCCTTGCATCCCTGGAATGAAACCAACTTGACTATAGGGCATGATCTTTTTTAATGTGTTGTTGTAGTCTATTTGCAAGTATTTTATTAAGGATTTTTGCATCTGGGTTCATCAAGGAAACTGGTCTGAAGATTTCCTTTTTTGATATATCCTTATCTGGGTTTATAATCAGCATAATACTGGCTTCATAGAGTGAGTGTGATAGTACTCCTTCCATTTGTATTTTACGAAATAGCTTGAGAAGGATTTGGGTTAGTTCTTTTTTAGAGGTCTTGTAGAATTCAGTAGTGAATCCATCCGGTCCTCGGCTTTTCTTTTCTTCTTCTTGCTGTTGTTAGGTGCAGTCAAGTCAGTGTCCATCTCATAGTGACCCTACATACAGCAGGCAAAACACTATTGTCATTGCTTCCCTGCTATTTATAGGGTTTTCAGTGGTAGATTGATTTTTGGGAGTGGGTTGCCAGGTCCTTCTCCCAAGCCTACAGCACCTGGTGTTCCCAGGCGGTCTTCCATCTAAGTACTAACCAGGCCGGACCCTGCTTAGCTTCTGAGATCTGATGGGATCAGATGCCACAGTGCTACAGCTGCAGGCTTTTCTTTGCTGGGAGAGTCTTTATTACTGTTTCAATCCCACTGTTCCTTATAGGTCTCAGTAGTTTATATCTTCTTGACTTAATTTTGACAGGTGATATGTGTCAAGGAGTTTATCCATCTCATCTAAATTTTCCAATTTTTTGGAATATAACTTTTCAAAGTATTCCCTAATGATTCTCTGGATTTTGTTGGTATCTGTAGCAATACTTCCTCTTTGATCTCCAATTATCCTAATTTGAGTCTTTGCTCTCTTTCCTTTGGTTAGTTTCACCAGAGGTCTGGCAATTTTATTTATCTTTCCAAACAACCAGTTCTTTGTCTCATTAATTCTTTTTATTGTTTTTTTTTAATATCAATTTCATTAGTTTCTTCTCCCATCTTTATTATTTCTTTGTGTCTACTGGTTTGGGGTTTTGTTCTTCTTTTTCTAAGATCTTGAGGTACATCACTAAGTTATTTGAGGTCACTCTGATTTTTTAAGGTAGGTAATCATTGCTATAAACTTCATTCTTAGAACTGCCTTTGCTATATCCCAAAGGTTCAAGTAGGTTGTAGTTTCATCTGATGTTAAGAATTTTTTATTGAAGAATTTTTATTTAAGAATCTTTACTTTCCTCTGATTTCTCCAAGTCCCCTTTGTTCCTTTAAGAATGTATTGTTCATTCTAGTTTCTGTAATTTCTCTTGCTGTTCATTTCCATAATGGCCAATTTTTCTGTATTTATTAAGACTTGATTTATGGCCTAGAATATGATCTATTTCAAAGAAAGTTCTATGGGCTGCTGAAAAGAATCTGTATTCTGTAACTTTTGGGTGGCATATTCTATATATGTCTATTAAGTCCATTTGATCTAATGTGGTGTTTAACTCTGAAGTTTCTTTATTGATTTTCTGTCTAGATGTTCTATCTATTGATGAGAGAGGAGTATTGAAATCACCCACTTATATTTTCTCTGGACCCATCTGTCCCTTTAAGTCCAGGACTGTTTTTTTTTTTTTTTTAAGTTAGATGCACCGATGTTCATATATTTACAATTGTTATACTTTCTTGGTCAGGTGTTCCTTTTATTAATATGTAGTGACCTTCTTTGTCTCTTCAGGCTAGTTTTAACTTGATGTCTACTTTTTCTGACATAAGAATGGCTATTCCTCCTTTCTTTGCTTCCAGTTGCTGTGTATATCAATTTCCATCCTCACTTTTAGTCCGTGGGTGCCCTTGCCAGTTAGAAGTGTTTCTTGCAGACAATAAATTGTTGGCTTATGTTTTTTAAGCCAGTATACTAATCTATATCTTTTAATTAGAGATTTGGGACCATTTATATTTAGGGTTATTATCAAGAGAAATTTGCTGGTTTTTGTGTTGGGTTATTTTCCCGACTAGGTCATATACTACTCATTGTTTTCTTACTCCTTTATTTATATTCTGGGTTTTTTAAAGTTAAACATGAGCGATTCTTTCCTGTTCTTCCCATGAAATCTATTCCTTCCTGTGCTCTTTTGTCAGGGACTTTCTTTCTTCCTCCAATGTGTATAGAATTCCTTTAAGTATCTTCTGCAGTGCCAGCTTAGTGATCATGTATTGCTTTAGTGTGTGCTTGTATTGGAATATCTTTATTTCTCCATGAATTTTAAATGATAACTTCGATGTATGTAATAATCTTGGTTGGCAATTATTTTCTTTTCAAGGCTTGAAATACACTTTTTCATCCTTTCCTCAATGTTAGGATTTATGCTGAGAGGTCTAATGTAATTCCAATGGGTTTTCCTTTGTAAGTGAGTTGGTGTTTTTCTCTTGTAAGTCTTAATATTGTTTCTCTGTTCTGTAATCTTGGCCTTTTAATTACCATGTGTTGTGGGGAGATTCTTTTCTGGTCATGTCTGTTTGGTGATCCGAATTCCTTTTGTAGTTAGATGTCCATTTCTTTCCCCAGATTTGGGATATTTCCTCCTCATATCCTCTATCTTTAATAAACTATGTCTATACTCACTACGATAATTTCTGTGTCTTGTATAAATTCTTTTATAGGGGAAACATAGAGAAACTGAGGTATTTCCTGCCTGGGAGGGGGAACGGAATTGCTGCTGCAGCGCAGAAACCTGCCTGCCAGCAGCTTCCTGCACTCATGCTCCAGACCAGCTCTCCACATCTCCCTGCTAACAGTGATTCTTTTTATCTAATGTAATAAAATATGTATTTATGCCATTTATGTTATTTTATGTCTTGGCAAAAAGTACATCAAAAAAGTGCATTTTTAATAATTAATAAAATTATCATTTATGAAGCCATTGCATAAGGAAGTTTGAGGTAGAAAAAATTGATAGTATTTTTGGAGTTATTGATAGTGGGCATAATAGGCAAGAAGAAAAGGATTTATGAAAGATGTTACAAGGGAGACACAAGGAGTGGATCTGAGAAGTGAGTGAGGGTCTTGAACACAGGTTTAGGAGGTTGACAGTAGGCAAGTCCTTGCTATCAGCAGCACATCCTTCCCTGGCAGCAGCAAATACCTTTGTGCCAGTAGATATCTCAATTCATTTGTGTTTCCCATATAAAATAATTTATATGAGACACATAATTTATAGTAGAGAGTATGTTGTTGTTGTTGTTGTTAGGTGCCATTGAGTCATGTGTGACTCATAGCCACCCTCATAGGGTTTTCAATGGCTGAAATTGTTTCAGGATTGCCTTGGGGGTGGGTTGCCACATCCTTCTCCCTTTTTGCAGTGCTGGGAATTGAACCTGGGACCTCAGAGACTGCAGAGCAGTGCTCTACCAACTGAGCTGAATCCCAGCGCCAGTAAAGAGTATGTTGTTGTTGTTGTTAGGTGCCATCGAGTCGGTATTCGACTCATAGTGACCCTCATAGGGTTTTCAATGGCTGCCTGTTTTGGAATTGCCTTGGGAGTGGATTGCCAGGCTCTTCTCCCATTTTTGCGGTGCTAGGAATTGAACTCGGGACCTCAGAGACTACAGTGCAGCACTCTACCAACTGAGCTAAATCCCAGCCCAGTAGAGAGTATAGACAATATTTATTAAAAGATATTACTTATTTAAGATGGGCAGATAGGAAGTAGTGAAGGGTTACTGCTGCATAGAGCTGAGGTCAAATATAATTTTTATAGTGTGGTTTGAGCCTTCAGGAGAAGAAAAGAAACATTTCATACCTGAGGCCTATGCCTGGATGGGTTAATGGATTCCGAGAGCCTTCAAAGGACTGTGTTCAGAGGCAGGCACTTCAAAAGTTGAGAAATGAGGCAGCTACCAGTTGTGATAAAGAAGCAGAATCCACTGAACAATGACTGGTTCAATTGTTGAGGGTTGGTGTTTGTCTGATGCAGTCTTTATCATCCTCCCTGACTGAATGAAGGAATGATTTTTGCCCTCTTTTTCTTTCTAGCAAGCCTGAGATTTGCAAGAGTATTATCTATCAGGGAAGCCCTGACCACCAGATCAAAGCCTTTGTCTCAGAGGAGGCTTATATTGATTTTCATGTTACAGGTGGCTAGGGAGCCAAGGCTGGAGAGTTGGCTGGGAAAGAGGTGGCTGCAAAGGCCTCTTAATTCCCTTTCTTCCTGCCTACTATACCTCCTATCACTAGTAGTCATTAAACAAAATTGATGAAATGAATAGTTCACTCAAAAGGAGAGTGCATATATGACAGAGTAGACAAATGAGGATTATTAAAAATCAGCATGTACATAGAAAGAAGGAGCTTTGGTTTAAGTTTATATGAGGAAACCTGAGGGATTTAGCTGATGACTAAACCACTATTCAATAATGTGCTCTGCCTGCCAAAGACAGCAGATATCAGCCTCCAGCACAAGCAGAGCCCCACCACCACCCCCTCACTCTGCCTAGACATTGCTCCAAGGAGTCCTCAGCTATCACAAACGCCAAGGCTCAAGACTCCAGCTAGTGTTATTCAGGTCTGTGGTGCTGATAGCTCTCTGGAAGGGACACAAACATCTGAGAGGATAATTGGCTGGAGGATATTCAAAGTCAACTCCAATACCAATACTCCATAATTCTTCTTGAAATTTTTTCCATACCTAATTGTAAAAAAAATTAATAACAACTTCTAGAGAGTTAATTGCTTCTGAAGAATTTGAACAGAGAAGGAACTCTTTCACTTCTCCTTATATATAATTTTTTGAAAGCAGTATTTATTGTTTTCTCTAGAAATCCTGGCCTTAGATCAAAAACCAGTCTTTCAAGGAAAGGTTTTGACCTCTATCTGTACCATCAAGTAAAAACAGACAGACTAATATGTATTTCTTACTATAGGAAATAAAGCAATCTGTTGGATGGTTAAGTGGCATGTATGGAGTGAATTCAGGCCTTATAGGTTAGTTGATGTTATTTCATCAAAAGAACCCAAAGTATTTACCTGGCAATGAGTCATGTATTTATCCCCAAGAACATTCCTATACAGGCACACTTTGAAAAGAAAATCAAGAAATTTCCCATTATAAGTCACATGAACCCCCACTCTACGCACCTGCCCATTCCATTTTTTACAAAGCAATCTAACAGTCAGAATATTATTCTATATTCTTTGCCCTTTGAAGTTCAAGCAAATTATCCTTAATAACCAACCAGATATTTACTTCTGGATAGAGCACCAGGATAGACAGCTAGAAAAAAGAGCCAAATGCTCCCACTTGTGTCCTCTGCTCCCTCCCTGCCTCCCTGCTCCCTCCCTGCCTCCACTCTTGAGGCTATATGGTGGATGCTTCTTGGAGAACTTTTACTGTAGAAGAAACTACCATAAACTCTAACAGAAAACTAATTGTAATAGATGCTTCATTCAGATCAAAAGAAGTTACAATACTTATATATGATATTTATAAAAATAATCAAAACATTATCTACCATTATATCTATAATCACTCTTAAGCAAGCTTGCCACACTAATTAGTAAGAATATGTTCTGAAGAGAGGGAGTAATTTTCTATTTACAACTAATTTTGTCATTTTCTGCTCAGTAATTTTAGATGAGCTATTGACTCAAAATGATTGGGAAATAAGAATAGACGTGAAACTATTTAAGAAAGATACTCACTTTACTGAGGATAAGACCTGCCACATCTGTTTTCAATTATTTACTTTTTGATTTGAAGTAAAATGCAAAGAGAATATATATGTGTGTGTGTGTGTATATATTATATGTGTGTGTGTGTATATATATATATATATATATGAACTTGATTAGATTAATAAAGTTACTCAAGATAATATTTAGAACAAAACCATCAGAGCAATAAAGGAAACTGGGTTTGGTATTAAATACTTCCAGTTTTGTTCTGAGATCAGCCTTGTTACTTGCCAATTTTGTGACCTGGGTAAGACATGTTACCTAATATCTCAACACTTGAGTTTCCTCATTGTAAAAAGGAATAGTAATATTTTGGTGATTCTGAACTGAGAGAGTGAATTTAAACACTTACAGAACTTTCCACAAGGCACATGTTCCATAACTGTTGCTAATTTGTGTCATAAATATTTAGGAATTATTTTCCTTAAAAAAACTTTTGTAGTACTAGAGATAGTAGTAGTAATAGATAGCATTTATTAAGCCCATACACTGGGCTAGACACTATTCCACTGCTCTTGAAGCCTTTATATGTCATATCATACTTTCTTCTCTAAATAACAAAATACAGGCCACTCTTCCTTTATAGTATGTTTCATAAACATATATTTGTATAAATATATTTATATATTTCACATATATATGAAACATATATCAAATGAGAGAAGGATCTGGCAACCCACTCCCAAGAAACAATCAACCATTGAAAACTCTCTGAATAGCAGAGAAGCACTGACAATAGTGCCAGGTATGTCAGGTGTCAGGTAGTGTTTCATGTGTTGCACATACAGTCACTCTGAATCAGATTCAACAGTACCTAACAACAACAACAATATATCAAATACATATTAAGAAAATTTAAAATAAAAACTGTTTTTTATAAGTGAAATCAGCCAGGTATAATAGCAGCAGATGCCTATAACCTCAGCACATGGGAAGCTAAAACAGAAAGATCAGGATATCCAGGACAGCCTGGGCTACACAGAAAGATCCTCAAAACATCATCACAAGTAAAAAAGAAATTGAATCATGCCCAATGCCAAACATGAAAATCAAATCCTTTATCATTCTACATTGTATTTATATATATATGCCCACATATAATTCTCTTTTCTTTTTCAGTTTTGTTTTCTTTATTTATTTGGTGTCTTATTTTTCAGTTGTATATCAGTTTAATTTTTTAAATTCATATGAAAAAAATCTCTATAATTCTAGAAATAAAAAGCACATTTTTACATAGCAGCATGATTTAGAATATTAGAAATTACATAAAATTTATCCAAATTGGCACAGTAAGTTATTATTCTAAAACTTGGCATTATCTTGGCCTCCAAACAGTCTCTGCCTACTTGGCAATGGTGTTTCTGATTCTCCTTTAGCAGACAATTAGATTATTAGCTGCTCTTCTACTACAGCCAAACATGTTTTCCCCTAACCTCATCCTACTGCATGTAGGCCTTTTATATTTATTCTTCTGGTTCTGTTAAAGAATGACAATAAATAGTCCCCATTCTTCTCACTTTCATAACTCTATCTTGTTGCTATGTGACTATGCAGTTCCACATACATTTTGTCTTATTCTTGTTCTTTTTTAAAGATTATTTTATTAAAAGACATTACAAAAGAAAACTAAATTATGTGGAAAGATTTCTAGTCTGGAAGATCAACTATCTATATAAAAGTTATAACTGCAATTTCCTTATTGCAGAACTATCTGTTTTTATTTTTGGTTTTAGTATCTTTTACATTTCAAGTGTTTGATATGCTTTTTGATCTTTAAAACACTTGGATAAATGCCTGAAAGCACATCAGTTCCAATACCATTTTCTAAAAATCGACAATCAAACAAGTTTTATAGTTTCTTATATAGAATGTGACTGAGGTTTGGCTCAGTTGGTAGAGCACTGCTCTGCACTCTCTGAGGTACCGGGTTCAATCCCCAGCACTACAAAAATAGGAGAAGGATGTGACAATCCACTCCCAAAGCAATCCCAAAACAATGAGCCATTGGAAACTCTATGAGGGTTCCTATGAGTTGGACATGACTCAACAGCACCTAACAACAACAACATGTAGCATGTGAGCCTGCAGCTGAACCACCTTGACATCCGATCCCATCAGACCTCAGAAGTTAAGTAGGGTTCAGCCTGGTTGGTACTTGGATGAGGGACTCCCTGGAAACACCTGACAGCCCGCTTCCAAAAAATAATCAGCCATTGAAAACCCTATGAATGGCTGAGAAGCACTGATATAATGCCTGGCATGGCACAGTGTGGGAGAGTGTTTCATCTGTTGTAAATAGGGTTGCTATGAGTCAGACCTGACTTGACGACATCTAACAACAACAATGTACAGAATGTGATCAGAGGCAGGGCCTTGCATTGCACATTTACAAGCATATTAATTCTCAAAGCTCTGTGTGATCTGAACACCACTTTTTGTCATCTGTCTTTTCCTTCTTTTCCCAGAAGTTCATATGTTTTTCAAGTTACTTCTCTGTATGCCAGATGAAAGAAGATAAAAGAAAATGGAATTAATATAATCAATTTAATGATTTAAGTGTAGTGATTTTTACAAAATTTTCTTGAAAATTTTTATATTACTTTTTCTCAAATCACTATCTCTATGATAAAATAGCTGAGTTAGGTAAATGTTAATAGACAAGTATTTAATTTACTTCAAAATGAATTTGCTTTTCTTGTTTTCAAAAGTAATAAATGTGGAAAGAGTGTTTTTAGATGCTTTCTTTTTCAAAAATCCAAGTTAGTTTTAATAGCACAGCAATTCTTGCTGCTCTTGACATCAGTGATTTGGGGAGATTTACGAAAAATGGTAGAAGGGGAACTGAAAAGGGGTGAGGAAATTATGTGCAAAACAAAATTCATCATCTCATACTCAAATTTTAGGAAATATATTCAGCATTTTGTTTTTCATACTAATATGAAATAATAAAATATTCTCTATGCAAATAATGAAGAGAGAACAGTCTCAAATCTAATTTACACCTGAATCTAATCTACACTCAAGTTTTGGTTATTTCTTAAACTGAAAAAAAGTTAATTCACAATTCTGAATCACTTCTTTCCTTCAGTCATTATTTGTCCACAGGGCCTCACCCATACTTTTTAAGCATGTTACCACTGAGCTGCACCACCTATCCCTTTTTTTATAAGTCTCACTAAGTTATGCAGGTTGCCTCTGGCCTCACACTCTTGATCATCCTGCCTCTGCTTCCCAATTGCTGGGATTATACACATGAGCCACCATGTCCAGCTTCTGAATCTCTATAATGTAATGAAAAATGATAATTAGGTTTTTAAGATATCTTTGTGCCATCAAGCAAAGTTTAAGCTGTTTTTGATAGTTTTATTGTTAACATACATTTTTTTAAAAGAAGCCACATCAAGTGGCATTCATTTATTCAAAAGCTCCTTAAAACACACTCTAACTGGATGCAGTGGCTCATGCCTGTAATCCTAGAAACTCAGGAGGCAGAGGCAGGAGGACCACAGGTTCAAGGCCAGAGGCAGCCTGCACAACTCAGCAAGACCTTGTCTCAAAAATACAAAATAAAAAATGGGCTAGGAGTACAGTTAAGTAGTTGCAAAAAGCATGTGTGAGGCCCCAGTTCAATTCCCCAGTATGATTTAAAAAAAAAAACACACACACACACTCTAGGCTACATGAAAGCTACAAGGCTCTTGCCCTCAGAAACTCAGAACCTCACAGTAGAACAGTAGAATAGGTGAACGTAAAGATTTAACAACTAGGACAATGCGATTTCTCATTTCCATAATCCCTGTACAGGATAGAGATTTTTATATTTTTTTCAGAGATTTGGACATTCAAAGTGGCAAAGACTGCTATACTGAGGGAAAGACAAATGAATAGTAGGTATGTAGCAAGATAATGACTGGAAAAGAATGACAAGCTACAAAAGAAGGGAAATGGAGAATTGTTAGTGGGAAAGATTATCAGAAAAAACTCAGGGCAAGAGAAAATGAGTTGAGAAATAATTATATAAAGCTATTTACATATTTATTAAGTAAAACTATAGTTTTATTTCAATATAGTTTTATTCAATATAGTTTACAAAGAGAGACATGCACAAAGCAGAATCACCCTTGGATATACCTATAGAATACTGAACTTTGGATGACACATCCCATGCCCCAATTATGTTCATACTATGTTGTTGTTGTTGTTGTTAGGTGCCGTCCAGTCGGTATCCGACTCATAGCGACCCTCAGGGTTTTCAATGTCTGACTGTTTCTGGATTGCCTTGGGAGTGGATTGCCAGGTCCTTCTCCCATTTTTTTTGGTGATGGGAATCAAACTTGGGACCTCAGAGACAGCGGCGCAACGCTCTACCAACAGAGCTAAATCTCAGCCCGTGTTCATACTATATATGGTTCCAAATCAAATCCTTCACCTAATGGTAAAACCACTCAAAGTATCATACTTGAAACTCTTATTTGAACTCCAGTGTATTTATTCAATCATTGAATCATTCACTCATTTGTTAATAAGTAAGCATATTCTACATGTCAGACATTTCACTGGAGGATTTAAGATGAACTAAATGAAACATGGTCCTTCATTGTAAAACCTCAACTTCTCTGTGATAGCAAGAGGTAGTGAAATATGACCAAGACTGAAGGAAAGGGAAGGATGCTTTAAGGAAGCGGTATTCAAGAAAAGACCTTTGAATATAAAATATTAAATCCTGCTATAGGAGTGTAAAAGTAAGGGCTAAAGGATAGGAATTTCCTACACAAAGAGCACAGCATGTGTAGAAGCCCCATAAGAAGACAGGTGAGGATACAAACATGGTGAGGTTCTATGCAAGTCCCTTAAGGCAGGGCACAGAGCCTAGGGAAGAGAGTGGGACTGGATGGGGCTGAGTGTAAGCAGGTTTCATGTCACTCAGAGCCATGGGAGGAATTAGATAAGGCACAGGTAAAGAGAAAATTGGATAATGGTATTAGGTAGAAATGATCAGAGATGTAGATTGAGATCCTTCTCTCCACACATGTTGAAGTCTCTGGGAATGATGGTAGCCATGAAGTCATGGGCCAGATTCCAATAGCCTAGATAAATACTGGAAAGTGGCCAAAAGGTCTGTAGATGACAGCAACAGAGGCCATAGAAAGTAGTATAGTGAAACAGCCTCAGAGAAGCAAATTTTTTCGTGAATGGATTTAGGGATAATCTCAAAGCAATAACAAGAAGGTGCACACTAAATCTACATCCAAGTTCTATTGTCATTTCAACAGCTGCTATTTATATTCTCTAATAATCAAATTATGTTTACAGTCAAAAATTCCATATGCTCCATTTTAGCACAAAATTGCATAGTTATACCATTTATGTTGTAGGGAAATAATTATTAACTACTTCTTGTGTTTCTAAGGGAAGAGACTTGTCCAGGGCAGGGCTCAAAAAATGTTTTCTGGGAAGGGGTCAGTCTCTGTCACAACTACTCCACTCTACTCTTACAGGATAAAAGCAGCCATAAAGGAAGTGATATCTTGAACCAAATCTATCTTATTCCATATCTATAGTTTAATTAATTCTGTAGTCATTCAGATAAAGGAAGTGGCATTTATTGGGGCCCAAGAAAAACCAACAATTTACTTCTTTTGGATTTAAAAAATAAGCAGATCAGCCAAAGGTTTATGGTTTTCCATTCCTGCAATAGAGAATTGAAAGTAAGTACTCACCTGAACATACAGTTCTCTAAGTTCATACTGAAATTTCTTGGGATCTGTGGTAATTGTCACTGGACCAATTTCTGTGAAGATAAAAATGGCTTTGATCAATGAATAGTAATCAACAGCATTAAATACTGAGTTTGCAAATGCTGTTTCACTATGTACCACATTGTTATTAATTACTAAGAAACAGCAAAATATCAAAGACTCATTTTCAATTTGTACTTACCAAAGAAATTATGCAAACCTAAAAGAGTGAATTTTTAACCTTGGAAAATGCAAGTGGCATCAAAAATGTCATAGGACAAAGAATCCCAAGACCCCAGTTCAAGTTCCTTCTTACTTTCACCAGTCATTACTTTCAACATTTGTTGAGTACCTACTGGGTTGTTAGGATCTGAATGAATCATAAATTCATCCTCTAATTCAGGTTTCTCAATGATAAAGTATAAATTTTTCTGTACCTTTTCTATATATCTAAATTAGTTCAACATTAGTTCAATACTAAACAAGAAGAGGCAGAAGAAGAAGGAAGTGGAGGAGGACAAGAAGTAGCAGCAAGAAAGAGTGAACATTCACTGCCTAGCTCAGAAGGTTTTTAACAATGTGGAGAAGCACAGATATAAGACCATTAAGCATGCAAGAAAGGGTCCCTTTAACTACTTTGCCCATGGCTGGGATGGGTGGTGTTCCTATCACCATTCTCCCTAACTTCATTGGATTGTAATTACCTTCTGACTTTCATGACCTTGAGGAACTGCAGAAACCACTACTTCAAACAGCAACAGGTCAGCACTACTGATTTCCCTGGAGAGCAGGATTTATGATTTAAGTCAGGTGCAGAGAAGGAACTCAGACAGTAGTTTTTATCAAGTTGGTTACACACACACACACACACACACACACACACACACACACACACAAATTCTAGTAGGATATATCACATCTGTAGTGAGGATTTCAATTAGCTTAATTTCTTTTTTTAAAAAAATATTTTTATGATATGATTTTATACTTGAAAGACCCCAAAACCTCAATCAAAAAACTTCTGGACCTAATTAATTCCTTCAGCAAAGTTGCAGGCTACAAAATCAACATACAAAAATCAATAGCCTTTCTTTATACCAATTCCAAAGAAGAAGAGAAGGAAATTTCAGGAAAGATACCATTCATGATAACCCACCAGAAGATTAAATA
>VMDO01033245.1:0-18164 GCA_007922755.1 Pedetes capensis
AAGGGTCTCTCTAAGTTACGCAGACTCGGTCTGGTCTTGAACTTGTGATCCTCCTGCCTCAGCCTCCGGAGCCACTGGGATTACAGGCATGCACCACCGCGCCCGGCTCTCTTAACCTATTTAGTATGGGACTTATGCCTAAATTTTAGCAGAGACCCAAGGGCTCAGGTTATAAGTGAAGAGTCAAACCATCAAGACTTTGTAAATTGTTGTTGTTGTTGTTGTTAAGTGCCATGGACTCAGTGTCTGACTCATAGCAACCCTACGTACAACAAGCAAAACACTATTGTCAGTGCACCTCTGCTATTCATAGGGTTTTCAATGGCTGATTGTTTTAGGGGGCTGCCAGGTCCTTCTCCCAAGCCTATAGAACCTGGTGTTCCTGGTGGTCTCCCATCCAAGTACTAACCAGGCCTGACCCTGTTTAGCCTCCGAGATCTGACAGGATCGGGTGCCACAGTGGTAGGACTGCAGGCTTTTTAAAATATCATAATATAAAATTATGTCAATAAATTATATTGCCTTAGAAGCAATAAAGCTTTCATCTAAATTACAGAGATGAGGGAGCAGAGTTGGCTTACTATAATTTATGAGTCAAATGTTTCTAAAATTGATTGTGACTTTCCCAACCCTCTGATAGTCTTTGTCCCTTATGTTTTGGAAAGTGCAACTTTATCATTTGAAGGCCTGTAGTGTTTCCCTCTATCATTTGCTCTATTTGGATTCCTAAGAACTAGGAAAGTTGGGTTCAGAGTTCAGGAATATAACCTTTGCCTTGCCCTGTGTAACTTGGCAAAATTTCCTATGTCAATGGCACTTTGAGTAACTTCTCCCTGTATGCAACTATACAATTTACCCATAAAAAGATGGGAGGAAAAGGTTGATATCTGTCCATACCAAAATAATCTTCTGTAAAGCTCAACTCCTAAGAGAAATACTGTTTTTTAGATTAAAATTTTCCACTGGCATTTGTCACTGAAAAAAGGAAAAGAGACTAGTTTAAAAAATATCCTTGGCCTTAGAGGCCTAGGAAGATATATACTCTTAAAAAAAATTAGAGCTTTAATTGTATGACTATTTGGCATGAAAGATAGTGACATTGTTTTTCTTATTATAAAACTATCCCAGAACAGAGATGATAAACAGGAGGAAAATAAGCTGAGGAAGAGAAAACCAAGGGGAATTGATACTGTTCAGTCCATAGAAGAGCTGGCTGAGAGGTGATTTTGTAATGATCTTCAAGGACCTGAGGACAATCATTAGGACCAGATGCTCCCCATCTGCAGAGAGGGTGGAGACACAGGAAATGACACTATAGCAAAAGAAAGTTTAAGGAAGAATTTACTGGAGGTGGTAACTGTCAAACATCAGAATACATTAGTTTAGAGGTTGTGAAATTACCTCTGAGCTATTTTATGTTTGGTTTCAAAGAGGATAGATTTTCTCTTGTCTGAGATGATTGAGATGAAGTTTTACATGAAGGTCAGGGAAATGGACAAAATAACTCAAGATTTTTTTTCATTCGGTGATTCTGTGAAGTCTATATCTTTATGTATTATTTTCACAATATTCCCTAAGGTGTTCATTTTACAATGTGCATTTTGCATTATATTTCCACTTAATGGAATTTCAATTTCTCAGTTATTCCTAGTTACAGAAATTTATTATGTGACTTTTCTACTTTCTTATATTATGGAAACTGTAACTCTGCCTTACTGCCCTTCTTCTTTTCTCTGACTCCTTTTTTACGCTTTTTGTTAATTTTCTTACTTTTCAGTTTTACAGTTACTTTCCTGCAAAATCCTGAGAGCACATGTAGGGTTTGCACAGCATTTAGCACGTTGAATGTTTTACATTGCTTCTAATTATTGTTTTATTATTTCAGAATGTGATACAATATGATAGAATATAATCCCATGCAATAAAAACTCAGTATACACTTTTAACTTGGCCTTCACTGGGTATATGTTTCTAGAGCTACATTTTCCATGTCTATGTCAAAATAACCATTGGTTCAGTCATTTTAAGGCAAGGAATGAGACCTTGGATCTAAAAAGAGAAACTGCCAAACCACGTTAAGTAGGTAACCATATTAAATTTACTATTTATTTAAATTTTTTGTACTGGGTTTTGTTGGTGAAACATATTTACATGATATGCCTCTCTTAATAAAAAGACTTAACAAATTTATTGCATGACAACAAGAACCCATCAAATATCAATGACTCTTCAATGTATATAGAATAGTAACTCTTGTCAGGCACTGTTACAGTGCCTACATCCTAGCAACTCAGGAGACTGAGGCAGGAGGATCACAATTTCAAGGTGACAGGCAGCCTGTGCAACTTAGCAAGACCCTGTCTCAAATTTTAAAAAATTTAAAGGTTAGGATACAGCTCAGCGCTAGAACACTTACTTAGCATACACAATGCCCTGGGTTCAACCCCAAGAACTAACAACAAAAAAAATCTTAATTTACCAGCTTGACATTCAAGGTCCTCCTCAATCTTAATATGGATGTTCTTCTCTGTTATTTTGGTTCCTCAAAATGAGTCATCTATTTTAACTTAAGTATTCCCACCATGCCATGCTTATCCTAAAATCAACTCTTTAGCTGGGTGGAGTGTCTCACACCTCTAATCCCAGCAACTCAGAGGTGGAGGCAGAAGGATCACAGGTTCGAGGCCAGAGGCAGCCTGAATAATTTATTGAGACCCTGTCTCACAAAAAAGTATGAAATTTATTCTTTGATCAGATGCTTTCTACAACCTGAAAATTACAAGCCTTTCTGTCCAATCCTCCTTTTCCTTATTTTTCTCCTATTGTTGTCACTGTAGGTACTATTTGTTGATTACTTAACATGCTTAAGACACTGTTTTAAGCCTTAAAATTTACTAGCACGCTTAGTATTTGCAAGAACACATTTGTTGTTGTTAGGTGCCATGGAGCCAAGTCTGACTCATAGTGACCCTATGTACAACAGATGAAACACTCCCCGGCACTGTGCCACGCTGGGCACTATGTCAGTGCTTCTCCACTATTCATAGGGCTTTCATTTTTTCCTTTTTTCCCCTTTATTGATAAATGTAGGTAGGGTACAGAGTAATCCAACATTTACTTTTTCCATTACGCAACTATTATATCACTTTTGGCTACACTGTCATCAATTTACAAAGTTTATGGAAACTTTTGATTAATATGTGGTAAAACCCACATGCGTATATGGGTTATTGTTGTTGTTGTTGTTGTTGCGTGCCGTTGAGTCGGTATCCAACTCATAGCAACCTCATATGGTTTCCAATGGCTGACTGTTTCGGGACTGCCTTGGGAGTGGATTGCCAGGCTCTTCTCCCATTTTTGCAGTGCTGGGAATCGAACTCAGGACCTCAGAGACTGCAGCGCAGTGCTCTACCAACTGAGTTAAATCCCAGCCCATATGGGTTATATTCCCCTATTTTTCCCATGTACTCATGAAGTTACATCACTTATGTTGAGATTATCCTATCCCCCCTTTGTCCCTTTACGTTGTTTCTCCTCCCCTCCCCACCTTCCACAACCTTAGCTTCCCTTTGCTAGTCTCCTCTCTCCTTCTTTCTATTTTTTATATTTACCCTTCTGCACTAAGTTTAATTGTGAATTTCTATATATGTACTTATGTAAAGGCTTTTTCTTCCTTTAAGATTTAGCCCCTATATCTGAGAAAATAAGTTATTTCTCTTTTTGAGCTTGTGGTCATTCACTTAAGATTGTATTCTCCAGTTCCATCCATTTTGCTGCAGATGACATTATTTCATTCTTTTTGGTTGTTCAGTAATATTCCATTGTGTATATCTACCATAGGATTTTCAATGACTGGTTGTTTTAGGATTGCTTCATGAGTGGATTGCCATGTCCTCCTCCCATTTTTGCGGTGCTGAGAATTGAACCCAGGGCCTCAAAGAATGCAGAGCAGCACTCTACCAACTGAGCCAAGCCCCCATAACTTAGATATTATCATTCAGATTTAAATTCTAATAGCTTCTCTTCCAAGAGACCTACCTTTATTCAGTTGAACTCCAGTAATAGTTCTTTTCCTGAATTCATAATGCTGATTTTATTTGCCATCTGTTAAGGCACTGAACCTTACTTCATAGTCTCATATAACATTATTCTGATCATTAAATCATAAGGCTTTTAAAGGAATACTATGGCTTATAACAATTCATATACAAGTATCAATTCAAAATACATACATAGTAAGCTCACAATAAAAGTAGAACTCTATGGAGGGATGGGCTGATGGACAGAGTTGATCAGGACCAGATAAAATTGTATCCTGTGGTACCAATGGTATATTATCACTTCATTAACAAACATTTATTGGGCACCTACTATATACCAATATCACACTGGGATCTATAAGCATGAAAGAGAAGGGATGGAGTTTAGGTCAGTTGGTAGAGTGCCTCTCTGTGCTCTCTGAGGCCCTGGGTTCGATACCCACCACTATAAAAATGGGAGAAGTATATGGCAACCTACTCCTGATACAATCTCAAAACAACCAGCCATCAAAAACACTATGAGATTCACTTAGAGTCAGATCAGACTCAATGGTACCAAACAATAAGCTCACAATGTAAATAGGAAGATAAGAGTAAATGCACATTTATGGCGGAATATATAGCAAAGGTCATTGATTGAACAAAGCAAATGCCAAACAAACAAAAGAAACAATACCAACATGGTGCTGCATTGAATATTACAGTTTGGTACTGGAATAAGGGAAAGAATAGCTTTGGAGTCTTTAGAAAATACCCTCTTATTTATATTTTCTTAGGCAACTTGAATTTCCCTTTTCTTCCTTATGCCTGGCATTTAAAAAGGGGTATGAGAATCTGACATGACCAAATAAGAAAAATAATTTGAGATGCTGAAGAGATTCTCTATCACTGTTTGGCACAGTAACAACATATCACAGATGCATAAAACAGAACATTTTTGAAACTTAGTGAGTGTAGGAATCCAGACAAAGGGATTCAGTCACACCATATCTTATATAAAAATATTTTATGTCCCTCATGCTATGTGACCATTTTAAATTCTTTGCTTCCTCTCTTCTTTCCTTCATCCATTCCCCTCTCTTCCCTTATTTTTGCTTAGAAAATTTCTTTTAACAAGATACACAGTAGTGTTGCTTTTTTCCTAGAAGTAGAACAATTTAAAAACATAGGAAAAAGAAAAAGATAAACATGTTCCTTTCCTCACACTCAACGTGACTCATAAGAAATTTATCTTAAAAGTATGTCTTTGTAATTTCTCAAGATAAATATTGCTTCCTCTTAGAGATTAAAATGTTTTGATTTAAGAGAACCAGAGCCATCCAGTACTTTGCATGCATATGTGTTTTTGCAGTTGTATGTACTGGTGGGGGTAGAGTTGATAAATCAGAGGGTCTTCTTTAAAAACTGTTAATGAGGTCTTATTTTGTCCTTGCAAAAGTGCACACACGTGCACTCCCTCACACACATCTTATGTTAGAGAATTAAATTGCTGCAAGAAGCCATGGAAATATCAAAAGAAAGTGTTGGAGATTCATTGGCTTGGCTGTGCATTAGTGATCCTTTGACCTTAGAGGTGATAACTGAAGCAGATTGGTCAAATCTTTTGAATTCTTCATTCCAAAAGAACTGTGTGAAGTATTATCACCTCCTGTCAACATTTCTGGAGGCCACTGGAAGAGAGAAATTAGGTCTCCTTTTCTACTTAAATGAGGAAGCAAGAGCTAGTTTTCCTTTCAGACCAATTTTATCCTCTCTAGGTCAATACTCCATACGTTTACATTCCACTGTTCTTTTACTTTTTTTATTCTCTTACCTTAGCCAGAGATACATGAAAGTTTAAAACTGGAATGAAAAATTTTCTTTGATATTTTGAATAAAAGTCATATTCAATACCCAATATAATATGGATTATGTCTATATTGCCTGCTGCTGTAGCCCTGTGGCATCCGATCCCATCAGATCTCAGAAGCTAAGCAGGGTCAGGCCTGGTTAGGACCTGAATGGGAGACCACCTGGGAACAACAGAAGCTGTAGGCTTGGGAGAAGGACCTGGCAACCCCTTCCCAAAAAATCAATCTGCCATTGAAAACCCTATGAACAGCAGAGAAGCACTGACAATAGTGTTTCCCCTGTTGTACAGAAGGTTGCTATGAGTCGGATATTGACTCGATGGCACCTAACAACATGTCTGTATTAATTCATGAAGTTGTAAGAGACTTGCCTTGGACGCATTATCAAATATGGTCCTATTTGATGATTCTGACCTAGAATATTTCTTAATTAAATAATTAAAATGCCTCAGTCTTCCCTTCTTGTCCTTTTTCACTGATGTATAAAACATCTGTTTCTAAACAGACAAAAGACTTACCTTCATTGTTTGTTGTTCTTCTGCAAATAAGCAAGTTCCATTTTAATACTACATCCAAAGTTGTGTTCCTGAAATTTATGGATTTCCTATTTTATAATAGTTTCTTCCCTTTGATTTGCAGAATACATTACTGTAGCTCTCAGACACCCAATAGCTTGTCCTGTCATTAGAATTTGGACTGAAATAAAATGAACTTGGGAAGCTCTTAAGACCTGGGAAAAAGTCATTCTTCAGATTAAATATTCCTTCTTGTTCTGCCCAAAGAGTCCATTCGCAGAATGTCTGGAGCAAAGGAGAACAGAATCCAGGGATATGTGGCACTTCCACAAATTTTTAGAATTGACTGAAATGGCAGGAAATCTTGACATGTTTCTGAGACTAAACCTTCTTCAATATCATGAGGCAGGCTGACTCTTTACCATTTGTTGTTGTTGTTGAGTCAGGTACGACTCATAGTGACTCTATGTACAAAAGAACAAAATAATCCCCAACACTGTGCATGCACACGATCTGTTTTATATTTAAGCCCACTGTTGTCGCCACTGTGTCAATCCATCTAGCTGAGTCTTCCTTATTTTCATTGATCTGCCACTCCCCCAAACACGATGTCCTTCTCTAGCGTTTGGTCCCTCATGACAACATATGCAAGACACAGTCCAACTATCTTTGCTTCCAAGGAGTACTCTTGTTGCACTTCTTCTAGGACAGATCTGTTTATTCTTTTGATAGTGCATAGTATATTCAGTATTTGTCTCCAGCACCATAATTCAAAAGCATCTATTCTTCTCCTATCTCCCTTGTACAAAGTCCAGCTTTCACAAGCATATGATGCAACTGAAAATACCATGGCATGAGTCAGGTGGACCTTTGTCTTCAATGCAACATCTTTACTTTTCAGCAGTTTAAAGAGGTATTTTACAACAGCTTTTCCAATGCAATGTATTTTTTGATTATTTGAATGCTGCTTCCCTGGGTGTTTATTGTAAAAACAAGCAAAATCATGGACAACATCAATCTTTTCTCCATTTATCATTAAGTTGTATATTGATTCATTTGTAAGGATTTTTATTTTGTTGATATTAAGTTGCAATCCATACTGAAGGCTGTATTCTTTGATCTTCATCAGTAAATGTTTCAAATTCTCTTCAGTTTCAGTAAGCAAAGTTGTGTCATCTGCATAATGCAGGTTGTTAATGAGTCTTCCCCCAATCTGGAGGCCATGTTCTTCTTCATAGAGTCTAGCTTCCTGGAATTTTTGCTCAGCAGAGAGCTTGAAGAGGTATGTTGAAAGGATAAAGGGCTGACACACACCTTTTCTGACTTTATACCAGGCAGCGTTTTCTTGTTCTCTTTGAATGACTGCCTCCTCTTCCATGTACAGATTCCTCATGAGTATAATTAAGGGTTCTGGTACTCCCACTCCTTGCAATGTTATCCATAATTTGTTGTGATCCACACAGTTAAATGTCTTGGCATAATCGATAAAACATAGATATCTTTTTTGTTATTCTCTTCTTTTGGCTAATATCCATCCAGCATCAGCAATTATGTCCTTGGTTCTATACCCTCTTCTGAATCTGGCTTGATTTTCCAGAAGTTCCCTATCTATATACTGGTTCAGTCATTTTTGAATAATATTTAGCAAAATTTTTCTTGCATAAGATATTAACGATATTGTTTGATCATTTCCACATTTGATTGGATCCCTTTTCTTGGTAATAGACACAAATATGGACCTCTTCCAGTGAGTTGGCCAGGTAGGTATTTTCCAAATCTCTTGGTATAAATAAGTGAACACCTTCAGTGCTGCATCTGTTTGTTGAAATATGTCAGATAGTATTCAGTCAATTCCTGGAGCCTTGTGTTTCACAAATTCCTTCAAGGCAGCTTCCACTTCTTCCTTCAGTACCATTGGTTCTTGATCGTATGCAATCTCTTGAAGTGGTCAACCATCTACCAATTCTTGAGTCTGTGTATTTGTTCCATTATCTTTTGATGTTTTCTGTGTTGTTTAATATTTTCCTTATAGAATCTTTCATTATTGCCAATCAAGGCTTGACGTTTTACTTCAATTATTTAAGGTTGAGTAAAACAGAGTGTGTTCTTCCCTTTGGGTTTTCTGTCTCCAGCTCTTTACCCATGTAATTATAATATTTGATTCTGTCTTCTTGAGTTGCCCTTTGAAATCTCTTGTTTAGTTCTTTAAAATCTCCTGTTTAGTTCTTTAACTTCATCATGTCTTCCGTTTACTTTAGCTGGTTGATGTTTAAGAGCAAGTTTCAGAGTCTCATATGACATGTAATTTTGGCTTTTCTTTTTTCCTGTGTTTATAATAACCTTTTGCTTTCCTCATGAGTATCTTTTATGTCATGCCACAACTTGTCTGGTCTTGGTTCAGTAGTGTTAATGCACCAGACCTGTTCTTGAGGTGGTCTCTCAACTCAAGTAGGATATACTTAAGGTCATACATTGGCTCATGTGCACTTGTTCTAATTTCCTTCAGTTTCAATTTGAACCTGAAGATGAGCAGTTGATGATCTGGTCCACAATCAGCACCTGATCTTATTTTGACTTTTGATATTGAGGTTTCCCATCATCTCTTTCCACAAATGTTGCCAATTTTGAAACTTATAGTTTCATCTGGTGAATTCCATGTGTATAGTCACCATTTATGTTGGTGAACCTTTCCTTTTGGTACCTTAGAATTTTATTTAAATAGTTCTTTATGTTATTAGCCCAACATAAAGAAAATAATATTAGGTTGTACCTCTCATCTATTGAGCCAACAATTCTGTTCCTAAAAAGTGTTCAAGTATCATTTTTCTGTACCAAAAATAAGCACATACCTTAGGTTCTAAGCCAGGACTTGGGGGGGCTGGAATTCAGCTCAGGTAGTAGACCGCTCTGCAGTCTCTAAGGTCTTGGTTTCGATAACTGGCACCGCATAAATGGGAGAAAGATGTGGCAATACACTCCCAAGGCAGCCCTAAAACAATCAGCCATTGAAAACCCTATGAGGGCTGCTATGAGTTGGATACGACTTGATAGCACCTAATAACAACAACAAGCTAGGACTCAGGCACCAAACATCAGTATTGGTTTGTGATAGTACAAATTATGGGGCACCTTCTTTCTCCCTCCAAACTATATGTCATCTCAGCTCATCCCAACCTATCCCTTTTGGTAAGCATATATAATTTCCTTAATTGCAAAATAACCATATGTCTTCTAATTCTGAAAGGTTTTTTTCTATGTTGTCATTTTGTCACTTTTGACTTGCTGGGATTTATATGTTGTTCATATGTTCCAATGGATTTTTTTTTTTTGGTTGTTAAAATGTTATAAACAGACTCAACCTATTTTGCAAATATCTGTATTACTCCACTGTCAAAGTACAAACTGGGGCACATCAAGAGAATCCATTTAACATTTCAATTATGAACCCAGGCTTTGAAAACGCAAGAATCAGATAATAGGAAATATAGCAGTGGTACCACTATTCTTTTCTGATTTTCAATCCTATCAGCAATATTTTATTGGTTAAATTAGATCATTTGCATCAATTTGGTACATCTGATAGTAAGATTTTTTGTTTCTGTTGTTGTTGTTTTGTTTTGTTTTTTGTGGTATTGGAGGTTGAACCCAGGGCCTCGTGCCTGCATGCTTGCAAGTGCTGGACCACTGAGCTGCGCCCCCAGCCCAATTTTTTTTTTTACATTTTGAGACAGGGTCTTGCTAAATTACACAGACTGCCTCTGGTCTCGAACTTGCGATCCCCCTGCCTCCACCTCCCAAGCCACTGGGATTACAGGCCTGCGCCACCACGCCCGGCCTGATCATAGGTTTTCTTCATCATTGTATTAATCAAGTTCCTGTCTGAGTTGAAATATTGGAAGATTAACCTATGTCTTTTCATTTTAATTTCTCTTTTTTAAAAATATCTTCTCACTGTTGTAAAGGGGAGAAATTGTAGGAAAAAGAGAGAAGGAAGTAAATTATACATATGTATGCACTCATTATTTGTTTCTTGATTATGAAGTAGAGGGTAGACAGATGAGAGGAAAATAATCACTATACGTTAATAGCAATTCTTCATATGACAGCCTAGGTTTATTTGTTTTTTAAAACCACTCAAGAGAAGAGAAAAGATAAAACATTTGTTAAACCCCTGTTTTACAAAAGCCCTATGTTAGGTGCCCTGGAAGAACTAACATAAGTGAGCCATGGATATATGCCTCCAAAGAGTATATTGTACCAGGTGTAGGCAACTCGGAAGGCTGAGGCAGAAGGATCTCAGGTCTGAGACCAGAAGCAGCCTACACAACTTATCAAGACCCTATCTCAAAATAAAAATAAAAAAGTACCTGAGGGTGCAGTTCAGTGATTGATAGAACACTTGCCTAGCACAAGGCCCTAGGTTCAACCCCCGTAACACCAAAAAGAGTATATTGCCCAGTGGTTATTTTCTTAGTATATACCTTATCTTTGTTTTGTTTTCCTGTAAGGCAGCCACTGTAAGATCTAAACCATCACTCATTTGGGTCCATATTTAAAAGTGGTATGGCTTGGACAGGCCTTTGTGGCACTATGTTTTGCTCATGGGGTCTTTCATTCAATGTAGAGTTGACAAGTTTTGCAAAGGATATCACAAATTCTTCTGTCTCTCAAAGCAACAATATTGTATTTAACTGCACAAGAAGCACACATTCTCAGTTTTAAAGAAAGCAATAATTCACTATTCAGAATGTTGTTTGTTCTACTTTTGACTTGCCCCAGGCTCGTGGATTACACATAGGTTATACATAACTTTCCATTAGTATCCCTAAACATGACAAACGTTTTAACTTTCTTTTTACTTTTACAAATACATTCCATTTCTTCCTTGGCACATTTATAGGCCCTACAATATCCACCATTCCCTCTACTATTACAGCTACAATTCTGACTACCACTACTACCACTGACACACAAAAACACACATATATACAAAAATCCACCCCAAGTTGTTATGCTATTCCTAACAAGAAAATAAAGATATATTATTTTGGCAAAATGGTGTCATCTGTGAGGTCAACCTCAAAAATTAAGGAAGTGTCTGTATATATTTATATATTCTTAGCTGTCCTTTATTATGAGTCTGTCATCTAGGAATTTATTTTAAATACTCCTTGTGCCTGATTATACTTTTATCCAATTCTAACACTTGGCATAACAAGCCCTATAAGTCTACTACCCACTATGGGAAATGTAAGTGTTCTCTTTAATTTCCCATAAATTCTTTGTAAAGAAATTTCTCTATTCCGAGTTTCTTAGATAATTTAGTCACCAAATTTTCATCCATCTCAATCTATCTATCTATATCTATATCTATCTATCTACATATATATATGTAGCAATGATCTCTATTGTCTTGAACTAGAGAGATATTTCTTACCTTGCATCTAGCTTCCAACAGAGAGACTTCAACATGTAGTGGTGTTTAAAAGACTTGAATCATCATAATTGTCATTATAATCATCATAATTTTCTTATACATAGGAATCTAGTATATTTAGAGGCATCAAATAAGAAAATGGACTTTCTAGAATTTTAATCAATCTTAGTTTTATTAAGATTATTATAATTTGATTGGCTAAGTAGACTTTAATATATAATACTATTAGCCTATGTGAACTATTAAACTACATTAATAATACAATAGACTCACTCTTTCCTCAGAAATATATATATATAGACTAAAAAAATCAGAAAAAATCCATTCCAATTCTTGGTTATTTACATCCTCTTGAGGCCAGTTTCCCACATGTGACTAATCTAGTTAAATGTTGTTAGGTGCCGTGGAGTCGGTATCCGACTCATAGCGACCCTCATAGGGTTTTCAATGGCTGACTGTTTCGGGATTGCCTTGGGAGTGGATTGCCAGGTCCTTCTCCCATTTTTGCAGTGCTGGGAATTGAACTTGGGACCTCAGAGACTGCAGCGCAGTGCTCTACCAACTGAGCTAAACCCCAGCCTAATGCTAGTGTTGGTGACAGTAGCAACCTATGGACAATCAGATTGTGACATTGCTTATAATTAACAGAGAGAATAAACCAATGGAAAATTTTTTTCATGTGAAGCTGGGCACAATGGTGCATGCCTGTAATCCCAGTGACTTGGAGCCTGAAGCATGAACATGGTGAGTTCAAGGCCAGAGGAAACCTGCACAACTCAGTGAGACCTTGTCACAAAATTAAAAATAGCAAAGGGATTTTGAGTGTAACTCAGTGGTAGAGTGCTTGCCTAGCATGCATGAGCCTTGGGTTCAATGCTCCAGTACTTCACATTTAAAAAATTCTGTCATGTGAAATATATTATTGACATTCAAGTTTCCATAGTCTGCAAAATGCATGCCTGTTTTTGAATAAACAGCCATCTTTTTTGTACAAAAAAGTCAACCATCTTTTCCCTGCTCTTGAGAAATCATGTTTTGATGGGTCAGTTGTCAAAAGAATATTATAAGTTCTCTACTTTCACTGAGAGATGTAATATTGTTATGAGAACCCCAAATACCATAATTATCTAATATCTATCAGTGTGTAAATTCTATCAGCTGATTCATAAAATAGCTTACTATTTTCAAAAGAGGAAGAGCTAAAAAGACATTCATCATTCTTTTCTTCCCAATTGAAATGAATTGCTATAGGGATTCCTTCTAAAAGTAGTTGAAAAGTAATCCACATTTTTTTCAGTTTTCTTTCTCTCTCTCTCTCTCTTCTTCTTCTTCTTTTTTTTTTTTTTTGCGGTACTGGGGGTTGAACCCAGGACCTCGTGCTTGCATGCTCTGCAAGTGCTGGACCACTGAGTTGCACCCTCAGCCCACTTTTTTTTTTTTACTGTTTGAGACAGGGTCTCGCTACGTTACACAGACTGCCTCTGGTATTGAACTTGCAATCCTCCTGCCTCCGCCTCCCAAGCCGCTGGGATTACAGGCGTGCACCACCACACCCGGCCCACTTTCTCTTCTTTAGTAAAGATATGGACTTACAAAATATGTTTTCTTATTTACTTCAAAGTAGCATTTGACAATACTCCATTACATCCAATCCATTATAAAACTCAGATAAAAAACCAGCAGTAAAAACAGATCATGAAATAATCAGCCAATTATGTAGTTATGCTGTGAAGGGTAAAGCATACTTCTTTTACTGTCACTTATAGAAACTTTCCCTATCTTATCAAAATCTTCAATATTTTCATCAGTGTTTACCTCTTATTCCTTTTCTTCCTTGATTATCCTAGTCTGTCATTTATCTTCCAGCAAAGCCAGAGTCAGAAGTTCATTGTCCCTGTGCTATTTTTCTGTGTTTACATCAAAAGTTCTTCCAATTACACTTAAGGAACTCCATACCGATGAGTGGGCATATTGTTAGGCAGGACCTGTTAAAAGCTGGCACCTTCCTATAAGGTGGTGTCTTCCTCTACCTATTATGCCCCAGTCCTCAAAAAGGCCACCAAAAAATGCTACCAAAACCTAACTCAAAACCTGCCCCAAGGCCAGCAATTGATGACTACTTCCTTTTCCCTCTTTCAACCCATCAGAACCCTCTACACACCCTCTTCCTACCTATTCCAATGTGACATGTCAATCACCCTTTCTCCCTCCCACCTAGAACCCATAAAGCCTCCACTCTTCCTCCCAGCTGCTGCTCTCTCCTTTGTTAGACATAGTCCCAGCAGCTTCTCCAAAACAAAGATCTGCTAGAGTTTATGTGTTTTCAGCCTCTTACCTGACACATACTATCTGGGAAGTCTCTGTTAGCATGGCATCTCTTTACAAGGTGATTCCACACCCCAAGCAGAATCCTCAAAAGCTTCAGTGGTAAAATCCCATATTTTGAAGCCATCATGATTTTCATTCTTTGCCTGATATTGAGCTTTTTGCTGTATAATTTCAATTTTGTGTAACATATTTTATTTGACATATGACTATTGTGAATTTTATCACCTGAATACAAGGAAATATACCCCAAATAAACTGGAGTTAGCCATATTAGTGATTTTGAAAAATGTCTACATATTCTTTGAAAGTTTTCTCTTCAAAAGATAGAGACTAATTCCTCCACCTTGGAGTCTATGCTGGCCTTAATGACACTTCTAACAAATAGAGTAAAGCAGAGGCAGTAGTGTGTCACTTTGGAAACTAGATTATAAAAGATATTATGGCATCCTCCTCATTCTTTCTTTTTGTGGTACTGAGGGGCTGAACGTAGTGCCTTGCACATACTGAGTTGCACTGTAGCCCCTAGCTCGCTAAGTTACACAGGCTACCTCTGGCCTCAATCTTGCCATCCTCCTGCCTCTGCCTCCAAAGTCTCTGGCATTATAGGCATGCACCACTCCATCTAGCTCTTACTCTTTCTTAGGAAAGCTAGTTTCCATGTTGTTAGAATGCTGAAGTAGCCTATGGAGGCAACCTCCTGAGAGATAATGATCCAGGACCACCTAGCTAAACCATTACAATTCCCGACCAAAAGAAACTGAAATAATATTTATTAATTCTTAAGATATATGGGCAGATAATGGATAATTAATAAAGTACTAGTAGGCTTAAATAATTATCAATCTCAAAAACAGCTATAAATATTTTTGTATATGATATTTACCTATAGTTAATAGAAGATAGTTTAAGCCCTCTAGTAGAAAGGATTCTCATACTTTGATCCTTATTCTGAGTAGTCACAACCTAAGTATCTCTTACATAAAAGGAACTTTAATGACAACTTATTTGTTTGTGTGTGTTTGTATAAAATTTTAGCCAATTTAAACAAAGCAGCATGTTGTGCTATTTTTCCTCCTGTCATTTGGGAGAAGGAAAACAAACTAAGGAAAGCTGTTACATTTTTATGGATAGACTTCTAAAACACTTGACCTTTTACAAAACTATTTCCACCATAATGCTATTTAACATTACTTCTTTTTATGAAAAGGACAAATAACAAATTGTGTCCTTTCATTTTGACAGATTAGAAGAGATTAAATTTCACTATAAATTATTTACTGAGTGGCTAAGATAGAATATTGATTAACTAGCTGGACATATGTTTAGTGAATTGGATTTATTTTTTACCACCTTTTTATAGTTTTCTCAAGATGAATTTTTGCTTCTTTGAGCAAATATGTGGCACAAAATATAGAGATGTTTAGTAACTTTTGCCAATTTTAAATCTTAAAAAAATTCCATTGTGTCCAGGCATGCTGGCACATATCTCTAGTCTCATCACTTGGGAGACTGAGTCAGGAGGATCATGAATTCAACCCTAGCCCAGGCTACATACAATGTTCCTGAAAAAAAAAAGACCAAAGAAACAAAAGACAATAACAATAAAACATATAGTTTTAAAATTCATTTTAAATAGTTTTGAAATTATCTAACATTATTTTCCCCCACATGTCTGTCAGCTTCTCATGCGGTGGGAGCTTGCATGCTGCTGTGATGCTGAAAGCTGTGCCACCAGTATTTCAGATACCAGCAGGGCCACCTATGGGTGGACAGGTTTCAGCTGAGCTTCCAGACTAAGACAGACTAGGGAGAAGGACTTAGCAGCCCATTCCCAAATCAATTAGCCAGGGGAAACCCTAAGAATAGCAGAAAAGCACTGTCAAATATAGTGCTGGAAATGAGCCCCCCAGGCCGGATGGCACTCAAGAAATGACTGGGAAAGAGTTGCCTCCTCAAAGTAGAGTCAACCTTAATGGCAGAAATGGAGTAAAGCCCCATGACCTTCTTTTTGGTGGTGTGGCAGAACTCAGAATATGAAGAAACATAGGGCTACAACAACAGGCTCAAATGCAAAAAGATCATGTGCATGGCACAATGTTGCTAGTGTTTCATTCTGTTGTACATAAGTTCACCATGAGTTGGATCCAACTCGATGACAGCTAACAATTACATCACTGTAACAGCAAACTATGTCTCATAATTAGTTGATTTATTTATAATTTTACAATGTTAATATTAACATTTAAATAAAAATAAATTTATTTATTTCTATTACTTTTATAGATTCCAAAATGCCTTAGGATAAAAAAGGGAAGGGGGTTCTTAACGTATACAATCCAGACAAGTCACAAAAATTTTCTTGTGTTGGTAATTTTTCAATTACTCTTCCTTCTGGATTCCAATGGTGGTTAAAGTTTTCTCAGTTTTATGAACATGTATTCATTAACTCCAAAGGACAGGAAAGAGAAAAACATTTTGTCTCAGTTATGTATAGAAAAGGCTAGTTTGTTCCCCCCAAAATCCACCTCATTTCCCACAAGCCAATGCCAAATGCTGGAGGAGATTTCATTTCTTGAAAAGTAAAGCAAAATCAGCTGGATGCCATGGCACATATCTGTTATCACAGCCACTTGGGAGGCTGAGGCAGGATGATTGTGAGTTCAATGCCAACAGAACCTTGCACAATTTAGCGAAACCCCATACAAAGATTAAAAAAAAAAAAGGACTGGTAGTGCAGCTTAATTTATGTGATGGAGCACTTGCCTGGCATGTGTGAGCTCTAGATTCAACCCAATAGTACTGAAAAAGAAAAGAAAAAGAAACAGAAAGAAAATCACCATATTGTCCTTCTCTTGCTGCCTTATTTTCAGGTTTTTTTCCATCCAAAGAACTTTATCCAGTTAGACTTTTTATTTTGAGACAATCATACATTCACAAGCAGATATAAGAAATAATACAGAAAGACAATGTTTACTCTTTACCCAGTTTCCCATAGAGGTAAACTCTTCCAAAACTATACTGCAATATGTCAACCAGGATACTGACATTGATATACTATCATGACACAGAACAGGTCTGTCCCGATAAAGATCCTTCCTGTTGCCCTTTTATAGCAACAACAGATTTTTCTTTAACTCCTGGCAACCATTCCTTAACTCCTTAACTGCTGACAACTACTTAATTGCTATCAATTTCTGCAATCATGCTGTTTTGAGAATATTATATAAATGGAATTTCACAATATATAACCATTTGGATTGGCTGCTTTCATCCAATCTACTTCTCTGGAGGTTCATCCAGATTATATGTTAATTCAACAGTTTTGTTCTTTTGTTGTTGTTGTTGACTAGTATTCCATGGTATGTATGTATCAAAACTTGTTTAACAATTACCACTTGACGGACATTTAGGATGGCTCCAGGTTTTAGGCATTATGAATAAAACTGATGTCGATTTTCATGTAAATTTTTCATATATGCATGGGAACATAAGTGTTCATTTTTTAGATGAATGCTCAGGAAGGTAATGCTGAGTCATATGGTTGATGCATATTTAGTTTGTAAAAGAAACAGCCAAAGTGTTTTCCAGAGCGATTACCATTCTACATCCCTTCTGGTGATGCATGGATGATCCATTGTCTTTTCATCCTTTCTAACATGTGGTGTTGTTACTATTTTTATTCTGCTAATTTTTGATACCTCTGTGGTGATAACTCATTGTGCTTTTAGTTTGCATTTCTCTAATTCTAGTGATGTTAGAAATGTCTTCATATGCTTACTTTCAATCTTTACATGCATGTTGGTAAGATACTTCCATGTCTTTAGCTTATATTCCAGTTTATTGTTTGGTTTTCTTATTATTGAGTTTTGAGAAACCATTTTAATTGCTATATAATAACCTACATTCTTTTAAAATTATTTATTTGACAGAACACTTTTGTCAGATATGTGACACATTTTCGTCCACTTTAGAGATTTCCTTTTTACCTTATTTA
>VMDO01033246.1:0-18168 GCA_007922755.1 Pedetes capensis
TGCTGCTGGCCACTGTGTAGCTCCTCTGAAGCCTAATCCTTGATTTCAGTGCACACCTAGTTTCATTCTCTATCTCTCAAACTAAATTATCTCTGTTTCTATTTATTCAATTGGCTTTTTTAAACCCCTAATAGAGGCTTCTTATTGCTCCGGAACAGAAGGTGTGTGTTATCTGTCCGCCATCTTGACTCCGCCCCCCAAGACAATATAGTTGTGATCTATGTAAATGTTTTTGGTGACAATTTGCTACTTCAATTATGTCTTTTGATAATATTATTCATTTTGGATCATTTAGCTAGTAAAGAAAGTGGGGTCTTATCACTACTTCTGGAAAAATAAGATAACATCAAGGGATGTGCTTCTCAATGATTGTTTGTTGTTGTTGTTGTTGTTAGGTGCCGTCCAGTCGGTATCCGACTCATAGTGACCCTCATAGGGTTTTCAATGGCTGACTGTTTTGGGATTGCCTTGGGAGTGGGTTGCCACATCCTTCTCCCATTTTGCAGTGCTGGGAATTGAACTCAGGGCCTCAGAGACTGCAGCATAGCGCTCTACCAACTGAGCTAAATCCCAGCCCCAATGATTGTTTATCACTTGATAATTACAGAGCCCTTGCAGCTATTCTGTATATTTCAAGAACTCCTACTTTTTCTCAAGATCCAGCAGTTCATTGTTTTAATTTATTTTCCTCCTAAATACCTCCTGCTATTTAGGCAATAATTTCTTCTAAATCAATTGTTAGCAGCAGTTAATGACTGGTTGGTTAATTAATAGCTCAAAGCAAAGCTGAGGGTGTTCTCTGTTCTAGCAAACCACCAGCCTCTAACTGGGGTATTACTGCTAGTGTACCCTGTAATCAGTGGCTCCTCACAGCCTCACTGCCATATATTATTTTATTTTATTTTAACTACAGGGATACATTAAATGGAACCCGTTTAAAAGCATTATAAAATGAATCATAATAATATGCATATTTAAAAATTATTTGCATGTCCATAGGCCATGCCAGTAGGCAGAGAATAGAATATCTGCTTGAGCTGGTTAGCAAGCTCATTTAGCCATAGAGATTTCCCCTCTTCATCACTCCAGGGCTCCAAGCCTGGTATAGCTGCAAAAACCTCATGGCATTCCTAATCTTTTCTTTTCCAAAATTGTAGCCTTAAGCTTTGCTCTCACTGACAGCAAAAGGAGAGAAACCATGCTGCACATTTTCTGCCTGATAAACATATGGTTTACTTAGCTACACCAGCTATGGCTTTTGTACAGCTAGTAGAAAGGGTATATGCTTAATAATTAGTGCAAGAAACTAAACATCAAGAGTCTTCAGTTCTATTCCTAACCCCCTCTGCTTTGTTCTATGTGACCGCAGGGAAGAAATTTAGCAATGTTGTACAGTGTGCTAATAATTCTAACAATCAAGCAAAATGAAAGAGAAGATGGATAGTCTCCAAGTCCTAGAAGAAGTGCAACCAGATTGCTCCTTGGAAGCAAGGATGGCTAGACTACCTCTTAGAAATTTTGGACATGTAGTCGGGAGGGACCAATACCTGGAGAAGGACGTCCTGTTTGGGAAAGTTCCAGGTCAACAAAAAAAAAGGAACACCCTCCACTAGTTGGACTGACACAGTGTCTTCAACAATGGGCTTGAACAAAAATAATATTGTGTGCCTGGCACAGAATCAGAGAGGGTTTTATTCTGCAGTACATAGGGTTGTTATGAATCGCACTTAATTCCAAGGCACCTAACAACAACAACAGATGCTATGATGTCTTAAAGTTTTGTCTTTCCTAAAAATGTATTTGATCTGGGGTTTAGCTCAGTAGGTAGAGTGCTGCTCTGCACTCTCTGAGGCCCTTGGTTCGATCCCCAGCACCACAAAAATGGGAGAAGGATGTGGTAATTCACTCCCAAAGCAATCCCATTGAAAATACTGAGGGTCCCTATGAGTCAGACCTGACTTGACAGCACCTAACAACAACAACAATGTATTTATAAACATATTGCAGGAAAATAAATATCAGGGTGATATTTTGTGATTTACTAAAGTAATTCTTTCATTTTTCTATACCCTGGTTTAACCACTAACTTCAATACAAGAGGCATTGGTTTTATCATTTCCCCCTCTCTGTATTTTCCAGATGTTGTGGTATCCAGCTTAAATAGCGCTGTGAGGAATTGGGATATAATTGTTAGTCAACATTTTTCCTTCTGTATTTCAGAGTAATAAGTTACTGCTGGGCAAAACTTGAGATACTACTATGGAATAATAAATCTCAAATTCCAGTTTCAGACATTTGCTGACAACACAGTGCCATGGGATTTCAGAGGTGGTAATGAAGGAGAAAAGATGATGGAGCTAGAAATGGGAAGGAAAAGTACAGACATTCATGGGTAGGGGAGACTCTGCAGGGGAAACGATATGGAAGCTAAGTAAACACTGGAGGAAAAACAGACAAGTATAAAAGATATTACCAAATGTACAGACAGTGAAGGTCATGTTCAAATGGTATACTTACTCTTGCAAGAACCACAAATAATGTTTTTGGCTGAGTCACAAAGGAAATAAAATGCAGAGCTCATCTCCCCTCTTTTCTGACAGGATTTCAAGGTTGGTGAGTAGGCTGTTTCCTAGATTTATATTAAACGTTACTCTGGTTGGCGTCTGGTCCAGGTATATTTTATATTTTTGTGATTTTTAAATCTCATAGTTCACTGAAACTACTCTAGAATGAGAGAAAAAAACAAAACATGCCCATTAAGATAATAAATGCCCAGCAAGCTTCCTATCTGCAGAGATGATTAACAACTTAAAAGATTAAAATAACCACAGAAATGAGTTTTTGGCTAAACTAGGTTCTAGAGTGGATTATCCTCCCATAATACTCCCAAAATAATATAAGCTTTGAAATACCATGTTCCCATCAGAGAGATAATTGATATTCCTTACTCTATATCCATTTGAACAGTCTTGTCAGATCTAGGAGAGCAGATTTATATAAACTTTGATAGGGATTTATTTGCTTAATTTTTTCACTACTGTTAATGGAAAAATAATGGTTTTCCTTCCTGAGTACCTAGTTTATTCTAAGTGCTGGACTTCATTTCATTTATTGCCAACAATAAATCTGCCTACTTAGTGTTAATATATACATTTTATTGTGACACCAGAGTGAGGATGTTAAGTGACTTGGCCAAGGTCAGTCAGCTGGTTGTTAGCAGGACCAGGATCCAAGCACAAATCTGCCTAACTCCAACACTTTTATAGCCAATATAAATGGTAATGACCTTTGAATCTCACACCCATCTCTATATGAGAGTATATTACTTCTCATGAGGACAGAACCAGAATCATTATTTTCATCTCTCAAGATTCATCCTTATACCAAGTTTGCCTTAGGTTTCCCCAAACTTTATGTGCAACCATAAAATTATATCTGAATATAAGGCCATTCTTGCCTACTGCAGGATCTCAGTTAAGAATTATATGGTTGCAGTATATAATTATAGGTACTGTAGTGTGTGCTCTTGCAACTCCAGCAGCTCAGGAGCCTGGAGCAGGATCGTGAGTTCAAGGCTAGAGGCAGCCTGAGCAATTTAGCAAGACCCTGTGTCAAAGTAAAAATAAAAAAGGAGGTTAGGGCTGCAACTCACTTGTAACACACTTGCCTAGCATATGTAAGGTCCTGAGTTCAACCCCCAATACTGTAAAAAAGAAAAAAGAAAAAGAAAAGAATTGCATGCCTGACCCTCAAATGATTTTTCCCCATCTCAAAGCTCATCTTCATGACTGATCCCAAGGGTTCACAATCAGGACATCAGTTCACGTTTATTTTACTGTATTCAATAGCCTTTACTGAGTATCAACAATGGGTAAATATGCCTGATGTCACTTGCAGAGAGGCTGAGTATAGTAGCTCAGCTGAAGGACGACTGAACAATTCGCCTGAGGCAATCACGTGTGAGCACAATGCAATAATGTGAGAGCCAAGAGCAACCTGTGGGACTTTAAGTAATATTCACAATTATTATAATTGTGGTTCTTGTATTAGCAATATATCTTCTACATTTGTCAGAGCAAAGGAGAACAAAAATCTTATGCATGTCCTACTTTTATCAAATGCAGAGTTTCTAAATTGACTTTTGTTTCATGTCTAGAATTTTCTGTTTTTTAAGCAGACTGCCATCTTAGCCTATCACAGATATTAACTAACTATGCATTGACAGGTTAACCATCATCTGTGATGCTATGAGTCCCAGACTACCTTAGGGTAGATCACATAGCAATCTTAGTTAATTGGATTATGTTTATATAAGGATGTAAGAGAGAATAAGTCAAGAACAATAAATTTATTTTTCATACACAACTGAATCAACATATTTGGCTTTTAAATCACAGTAATTATTCACACAGTTGGCAAATATTCAAAATACTGCAACAGTGGAAATTAATGCAATAAAAATAATTATCGCACACTTTCATTTTCTGTGAAACTGTTCTTCTGATTCCTTTTTCAGTGTTTGTAGTTCATCACAAAATATTTAATCTTGCCAAAACTGCACTCAAAGCAATATATATTCCATACATTTATATTACAGCATTGGCAAATCATAATCCAAGAAGGTGGTGTTGAAAAGCAAAGGAAGTAACTTGGGAGCAGCACCTGGTTTTGCAAGTTTCTACTTTGTAAAAGAGAAATTTCAGGCTTTGACCCAGCTTTTGAAAAAAAAAAAAAATCTGAGAAACAAGGCTCTCAAAGAGGTGGGGGAATCGTATTAGGAAGGGCAATTGATTGGAGCAGTGGATTGCTTGGCTTGAGTTTTAGTCCTGGGGATAGTTTAAAAAGCAGATAGTTGAAACAAAACACTAAGTGGGAGAAATACACTCCCTGGTAAGTCTATGTTTACATTTGGCCACCAGTGAGCACAGGAAGAAAAGGGTGGAGAGAAAGCTCAGGGTAAATCACATCATCAACCCTACTGGAAGCATTCAGTTCCATCTTTTCAATGAAATGAGAAAATAAGATTCATCTCTTCATTTTTATGCATAAGCAGAGAAAGAAACCAGTCACTTTATGTTTTTTTACATGAAAAGAAAAAAGTAGATATCTAAGCTTGCCTTCAAACAAGCCAACAAACAAACTGGCAAATCTCAAGGAACACTTCATGATTTATAGTACAATGTTAGATTGGTGTTTTCCTAATGCATGTCCTTCCCAATTATGGTGTTCCAAAGATCATGCAGTCATAGCTACCAGAATATACTCTGAAGAATTAGAGAAATTGCATTCAGGAGTTCTGCAAGTTTATGTGTCTATGGTAAAAAGGGCATGTGCTACATCAGTCTGTAGTCTTACCCTGTCACTTCGGTTCATTAGAAGGTGTGGAGAGGAAGGTGGTCTCCTGGAATAATATGGATGGATGATCACACTTCTCTCTGCTCTGCCATCTTGAGCATGGTCATCATAAGGACTTCAGTACATGCCTGCAGGCTTTTTGCTGACCCTAGGACAGAAACACAAAGTCCAAATTTAAACATACAAGTCAAGTTTTAAAAATACTCATTAAATAAAATATATTCTATCTTTCCCCATCAACAAATATCCTTCAAAACTACTTGGAAAACTAGATTGGAATTTTAAATTTATGGATGTCTCAGTCACATGATGGGAAAGCTACAGGCTCAGGATATGCATCCTCTGTTGTGAAACTTATGGAAAGTTATTTTCCAAATCCACTCCCATTTTCCAACATGACTCCAAGAATGTTCAGATTAAAACTGAACAGAATATGCTCTGTTTTGGAAAGAAAAGAGGTGTATACAAAGTTTGGGAAGAAATTCATCCAAAATGATTTCAGCACTTGAAAGAGTAACTTTTATTTGTCTGAAAATGCACTTGTAAGAATGAGATCATGCTTAAATGTACCCAGATAAATGTGATATAACTGCATTTAACAAGGATTGGACAATAATGAGCACAGTAGGCAGACAATTTCTCGGCTCTTATATGTCATATTGGGCTGGGGTTTGGCCCAGTAGGTAGAGCGCTGCTCTGCCCTCTCTAAAGACCCAGATTTGATCCCCAGCACTGCAAAAATGGGAGAAGGACATAGCAATCCACTCCCAAAGCAATCCCAAGAAACAATCAGCCATTGAAAACCCTATGAGGGTCTCTATGAATCCGACTGGATGGCACCTAACAACAACATGCCATATTATTGACAAAAGCAAGTATTGGTTATGTTTTATGGCACACACTAAAGTGTTTTTTTTTTCTAGGTAGTTTTCTGTATGGAAAGTTCAAAACCCAAGATTTTGTTAGTTAAATTTTAAAATATTTTTCATTTTTTTTATTCATTTATTCTGTAACTCATTCTTTCAGCACCTATTATTTACCAGCTACTTTTTCAGATATGAGATCCACACAGATGAAAAAGATAAACTTTTTGCCTCCAAGGGATTTCTAATATTTTTTGACCCAGGGATAAGTATTTATATTTGATAATATTATTTGAATACTTTGAAAATTCCTACAACATTTTCTCTAGAAAAACTAAAATAGTTTGGAGGGATTGGAGGGACTCAATGAAAGTAAGACACAATTTGAAGAACTCATCTAAAATTTTATGTGGGACATCAACATTCTTAAGCCATCAGCTTTGCTTGGGTATCTAATGCATGTATAAATTATTAAGCGCATTTTCCCTTCTGTGTAACTAAATTGATTGAAAGCTTGCTGTAAGTAATTCTCATTTCCAAGATTATTATTGTATTTATTTCCTGATAAAAACTCAAGATCTCCTTAGGATCACATGTCTGCAGCTTTCCTCATAGGAGAGCATCATCTGAATCTAGCAGCTTTGGAGAAACCTCACAGCTGTTTAAAAATTACTTCCAGGCTAGATAAAGGTCTAAATCTATGTTCTTTACAGTGTGTGACTCCATGTTAAGTCCCAATAATAACTGTGCTGGTAATCAGAATTTCTTTTCATGTAAACTGGTTTGTCTCAACCTTGTTTTTACCCGTATGTCTCCTAGTAATTGTCTGGCATTTTCCCTGCTGTTCTTGTCTTTTTTTAATTACATCCTACTGACATGAGTCTTACAGCATCTTAAAGCAAATTGGAGAAAGGCTTAATGCTTGTTACACAAAAGGAGCAGCAGGATGTGGGTGCCTAGCAGTCAACATAATGAACTCAAAAGGAATAAGCAAGGTCTTACTTTCCTTCCTCATAAATACAAAAGGGGAAAATATGGGAGAGTGAGAGTACAAGGGAGGGAATTAACTGGCATAAGTTATTGATGAGGGCAAACAATTCTTCTTTGTCTCCTCACATCTTAGTTTTATTATTTCATTATAATAATTCACTGCTACAAGCATAGACATTTGTTTAGACTTGGGGAGGAGGTACAAAGATGTGCATATACATGTGATTTATTGACATGTATTGAGCATGTCTTTCACAGAAGCCATACACTCATGGCCTAGTGGGAGAGTATAAAATTGACTCCAGCTCCATCCTTAGAAAACTCCAGCATTTTCAAAGCTTATGGATGTGGTTGTGGCCCTCTCTCAATAGCACCCTAGATTTCAGAGTTCAGGTACATATATGAATCCTGAGTCTATGTGAATAGTTAAAGCACCACTAAGGTTATCACCAAGTGGACAGTAGCAATAACTTTGGGACAAGGTAGCCTATCATGTCTATTGCTGTGCTTGGTCAGGGAAAACAGGAAATGAAGAACATATATTGACTTCCTACCATGTGCCCCTCCATTTATGCTGTTTCATGTGGTCACCCTGCTGAGTTTAGAAAGAAATATTCTCATCTTCATTTTGCAGTTAAAACCATATAAGAGAGGAAAAATAGCATTCCTAAAGTCATAAGTATCTGAGCCAGGATTTCTGCTTGGATCTGTCTGACTCTACTGTCAGTGTCTCTCCTCTTGACAAATGCTAGTAATTGATTTAAGTAGGAAAGGAGAAAAGATTAAAACTTCAATCCACGTTGTTCTGACCTTGAAAAGAATGAGACTTATGTGCTTCTGTGTGACAGGGAGGGGATGAGTTTTGCTAGGAAGGAGGCAATTTATGGCCAATGACTGTGGATGCTTTCTCCTTGACCAACCATACTACAATTTCTGTAGGGTATCAGAAAGGGAGTGATGTTGTGAAGAAGGAACAAAGAAATACAAAACCATCAACACTCATGAGGAGAGTGACCTAAAACCGAAGACTGGCTGTCCCTAGGTGAAAAGAAGTCATGATCATCATCCTAATCTGTTCAGAGGAATACCTGGTCTTGTCTTTGTTGTTAATTGCTGCTCATTGACTTGAAAACAGAACCATTTTTATCAGCTTGAACATTCATACTTTTATTCCATCTATCCTTATTGTCTGAAAAAAACTGTCTTTAACACTTTTCCTGGAGAAACTCTGATTATCCTTCAAAGTGAGCCTCATATGATCTTCAGTCTGTCAGGAAAATTAATCAGCCCATTATCAAGTATCTAATTTATGCTTCACTAGAAATAAATTATGTATTACATAATCCTATAGAAAAGTTGTTAAAGCTGCTTCTCCAAATCATTTTTGCATTCCCAGCTTTGGGCAACTTGCCTGCCTACATAGTACATACTAGATATCCAACATATGAATCACAAATGGGGTAAATTCCCATTACAGGTACCTGTGGGGTAAGTAGTCATGGAGACCCATTCATGAACAAAAAATAAATAGGTCTTTCTTTTCTCTTCCTTTTTTTCCAGAGGTAGAGAGGGCTGATTTCCTAAGTATATGTGTTTATATTAGAAATGATATCTCCCCCAAAGATCAAGCACTGGGCAAAGATTTAGGACCTTGATGTGTTTGGAGAAGGACCTGGCAATCCACTCCCAAGGCAATCCCGAAAATAGTCAAGCCATTGAAAACCCTATGAGGGTGGCTATGAGTCGGATACCTACTCAACGGCACCTAACAACAACAACAAGCCATGGAGAGGAGCCCCTGAAAACTTACATAATCTTCCAAAATGAGTACCTAACATTAACACCCTGTATACATTCCTTAAGCCAACACTTATTGAACATCTGTTATGTACAAGGAAAATTCCAATGAGAATAAAAGACCCTGCTTTCAAGATTATTGTCTAATAAAAGACACATTTTAAAACTAATTAAAATAATATTTAAGTTACAGAATGTTGTTGTCGGGTGCCTTCAAGTTGGGTCCAACTCATAGCAACCTTATGTAGAACAGAAGGAAACTCTCTGTGATTCTGTGCCAGGCACATGATCTTTTTTATTAAGCCCATTGTTGCAACCACTGTGTCAATCCATCTAGTTGAGGGTTTTCCTTTTTTTCATTGACCTACCACTCTCCACAACATGATGTTCTTCTTCAGGTATTGGTCCCTCCTGACAACATGTCCAAAACATGTCAGATGCAGTCTAGCCATCCTTGCTTCCAAGGAGCACTCTGGTTGCACTTCTTCTAGGTCATATCTGTTAGTTCTTTTGGCAATCCATGGTATATTCAATATTGTCTCCAGCACCACAATTCAAAAGCATCAATTCTTCTGTCTCCCTTCTTCAATGTCCAGCTTCACAACTGTATGATGTGACTGAAAATACCATGGCATGACTCAGGTGCACCTTGATCTTCAAAGTTACAAGTATAGAAAATATGATTTGGTAAATGCTATGCAGAAAACCATGGGTTGCTGTGTAAGAATATAATAGAAGGAACTCATCTTCTATGTAGAATGAGTGACCTTTTTATATTTTTTTTGAGAACTAAACTTTTATTTCTTGGTAAAATAATTATAAAAGGGTAATTGAAAGAGTTCTTTCCATCTTCTAATCATATAACTTACTATACCAAATGAGCATTTTTTCTGTGCTTTGTCAAAATGTCATGACCACATTGTAAGTATGGATCTGTCCCAATATTTTGTCCTTTGCACTCCCAACATCAGGAAATATTTTTGAGTTTCTTTTACTGTGAATTATTTTTGTTAGCCTCACTTCCTCAGGGAAAACATTTTTTTAAAAAGTTTTTAATAGCATGTCTTAATTATACAAAATAATGGGCTTCATTGTGACATTTTCATACATGTATATAATTTACTTTGATCATGTTCAGCCCCCCAATTAACCTCTCTGGTTCCCCTCTCAGAAAGAGTGATTTTAGCAAATAACATAAGGCAAAAGCAGGTAGACCATTAAGGAACTACCAAGACAGCAGTCCAGGAGGGACATAAAGTTACCTTGGGGAGGAGCTATGATAAGGAGGTGGGTATGTTTGATGTGTAGCTCAGATTTTGAGTCCGTAAGACTTTGTGATTGGAGAAGAGAAATGATGACAGAAAGAGAGAGCAAGGGTGACTCTCAGTGCATGCCATTGTCATCTACTGAGATAACATATATTGACTGCTTACCATGTGTGCTTCCACTGATGCTGCTTCACATGGTCATGCTGCTGAGTGTGGAAGGAAATATTCCCATCTTCATTTTGGATTTGAAACTGTTGAAGAGAGAAGTAGCATTACAATGATGAGGGGCAAAGCATTGAGGAGAAGAAAGGGAAGGGGGGAGATTCAATTTAGGACAAGTGTACATAAGAAGTATATGTGTATAACTCATTTTGATGAGCCATAAAAATGAAAATAAAACTACCTAAATAAGAGTCTTGTCAGCTTTCAAATGAATATTTAAAGCAATATTCTCCCATATTCTAAATGTGAGAACACCAAATACAGTGCAGTGGACAAATATCATTCAGGAGACTCCCTGTCTACATTTTGGTAGGTTCCCATATTTTGAATCCTACCTCCTTAAGTCAGAATTTTAAGAAAAGAAAAGAGCATTTTCTCATCTCCTGTAAAAGTAGAGTATAGTCATACACTTGCAGACACTTTGAATTGGAAGTGAGCTACTGAAAGTGGGAAGTCAGGCATTGATTTTTCTGGTTTGGCATCATCATTTTGATGTTGTTTATGGCAATAGTAACCATATCAGGCCTGTGCAGAAGTAAAGTTCTGCTATTTCCCATGAATGCTTACAGCTATGTTCTCTAACTCTTCCACTGATTTACTGGCTGTGTAAGATTCCCTAATAACTTCTATTCTGTTTAAAGTGGAAGGAGATATTGTCTAAAATTTAAACAATTCAATCTGATTAATATATACATATTAAATATACATTGTTGCTGTTGTTAGGTGTCCTTGAGTCAAGTCTGACTCAAAGCAACCCGGTGTACAACAGAAGGAAAAACTTCCCAACACTGTGCCATGCCCAGCACTATGTCAGTGATTCTCTGCTATTCATAGGATTTTCAGTGGCTGATTGTTTTGGGAACTGGCTGCTGGGTCCTTCTCCCAAACCTACAGCACCTTGTATATCCAGGTGTCTCCCACCTAAGGACTAACCAGGCCTGACCTGCTTAGCTTCTGAGATCAGACAAGATAAGACAACAGCATAATATACACATATATAAACATTGAACATATATATTAAGCAACATATATACTAAAAAGCTCAGTTGTTTTTAAGAAAATTACTAATTTTTATTCAGCAATTAACATCATAGATATAAAAGAATGCCATAAAAAGGAAAATAATCTCCAAAAATTGAACAAAATAAATATTGAAGCTAATCCTAATAAGTCTATTGATAATCAGTTTCTAGGAGACAGAAAGGAAAAATGAAATCTATGTATAAAATTCTAAGTTAACAGATGGAAAATTCTTGCATAACACTCACACTCACTCTAAGCTTTCAATTTTTCAATTCACATTGAGTCTAGGAAATGGTCTGCCATAGCAATGCCCATTCTTTGAAGCGTATGGAGGGAATTTGATAGGTCACAGTTAATATGAATAAATTAGCACATTTTCCAATAGATATACTTGCCTAAAACCAAGAAATCAGGTTGACCCAAGGTATAATTAAAAATAAAAGCAGGAAGAACATTTGAAAATGTAAATGTTCTTGTTCCACCTAAGTGTCCTACCTATACATAGTTCTCAGCCAGCCACCTGAAGTCTGCTCACACATGACATGCCACTCTAGAAAAATCTGAGGAATTTTTACCAAGCCAGAACATTTACTTTGGACATAATATTTTTTCTGTCTTAAATCCAGGTGCAGATTATCTAAAGAAGAACTAATATTTATTTAATGCAACCTGCATGCCCACTCTTGCATTAGGTATTTTCTTTACAATATCCTACAGATGAAGAGCAAGAGGTGTAGAGAAAGTTAATATCATACAACTAGTAAGGGGACAGATCTGAAATTCAAACAACTGATTGCCTGGCTCCATAGCCCTACTCTCTCCATCAAACCACCCCACCTCCATCAGAGGTGGAAACATCCTGGTGCCAGCCTCCTCCCTCTCCCAGCTAATGTGCTTCTGACCAGATCTTGCTCACCCTGAAGACCTTCTCCCTCTGACAATCTGATGGGCAAGAAAAGCTTAGCTCCATTATTCATTTTTCCAGCCATAGTTTGTACCTCATGCTTTAGTTGTGAAAGGGCTGGACCTCTTTCAGTCTTTGCTGATTGTTCTTAGAATGATCAGAATCAATCTGACCAACAATCCACTTATGTCCTTTCTGTATTTCTGGTGTACATTTCCCATTTAGTCCACTCAATCCAGATCCCACTTAGTTACTCTCATAGGTCAGGTATTTTCACTCTTTCTTGAATCTAAATTTCACAAGGCAAAAACCCAAGGCCTCACACAGTCTAGATAAGCTCTCAACCACAAAGCCTGATGCCAGCCCTGAGAGTTCTTGATTTGACCTTGACTTCTTCCATTTACTCCCAACAATTTCCTCTCACTTGGACTAAGAGCGTCCAGAATGCCAAATCCATGGGGCTATAACTCTCCTCAATTAGAAACAGTTATTAACAAATTTTGTGAACATAAATTGTAAATAAAAATTATCCTATAAAATAAATAATGTGTGTAAATATATAAATATTAAATTAAAAGATCCCAGTGCAGTTATAGCATGATCACGTGGCATCATTTATATCATTTAACCTATTACAAAGCATTTTCACATTTACTGTCCATTGCTCATTGTTAGGTAGTGAATTCAGGTATTATCCAATTATTACAGAAAAACAAAATAAGGGTCTGAAATATTAAATGATCTACCAAATGGAACAGAAGTAATTGAAGGGTTTCAACCTTAAGTCTTTTGATCCCAAACTTCATCTTTCTATGAAGTACTCAGCAATTAATAAGACATCCAGTGAAATTCGCTCAAGCATATTAGTGAAACATACTATTTATAATCAGGAGTTTTAAAAATGAGATATTAGAAGCAGAAAAATATTTCACCATAGAAAACAGTCAGCCACTGAAAACCCTATAAGGGTCGCTATGAGTCAGATACCGACTCAACAGTCACCTAACAACAACAACAAAATGTTATTATTTCTTCTCTTAACTATAAGTCAAAAATATCAGTACTTTTGAAAAGCTCTAAATATTTCTTCACAATGAGGGTAGTTTTTGTAAATTGGCAAGTACACACAAATGAAGCTGTATTATTGACAGACATGTTGATGTTGTTAGGTGCTGTCAAGTCATGTCTGACTCATAGCAACCCTCGTAGGGTTTTCAATGGCTGCTTGATTTGGGATTGCCTTGGGAGTGGATTCCCACATCCCTCTCCCATTTTTGTGGTGCTGGGAATCAAACCTGGGACCTCAAAGACTACAGAGCTGTGCTCTACCAACAAGCAAAATGTGGCCTGGGATTTGGTAGAGCACCACTCTGCAGTCTCTGAGGTTCCAGGTTTGATTCTCAGCACCACAAAAATGGGAGAAGGATGTGGCAATCCACTCCCAAGGGAATCCCAAAACAATCAGCCATTGAAAACCCTGTGAGGGTCACTATGAGTTGAATAGGACTCAACAGAACCTAACAGCATTAACAGACATAGAGGACTAGAAATATTTATTTAAATATACATAGGTCTAACACAATCTCTATCACTGAAATGCAATAATTTATTCATTCCTATCTTCAACAGTAGGGCCTACACTACCAATTAATCTCTGAACAAGTTTATAGTAAAAATATAATGAACAGTGGTAAAGTGGTAACAGAACTGAAAATGTGGTTATGAAAATAGTTGCGAGTAGAATTCAAAGAAAGAAAGAAATTACTGTGATCTGGAACAGGATCAGCAAACTATATAAACCCATGGACCAAATGTAGATACCACATGCTTTTGGAGATAGATTTCATTTGAAAAAACCACACTCACCCATTTATGTATTTTCTATGGATGCTTTTGTGTTAGAATAGATTCGAGTATTTCACAACAGAGATTTGTTTAGGCCCCACAAAGACTAATACTGATCATGGGATCCTTTCCAGATTGTTTGCTAACTACTTGTATGTAGCAATGTAGAAATTTCATGAGGGTGGAAGAAAAGCCATACCTTTGCCATCAGGAAGAATGTGGAAAGGGTTGAAATCAAGTGATTCAAGTAAAAAAAAAAAGTAAGAAAAAGAAACAGCAGAGGCATATTAGTAGGTTGTGACTGGGAATGGTCAAGGAATATTAAAAGTCTTGGCTCATGTGGGAGACTGATGCAGGGGACTTGGTACATGTAAATTTGAAAAGGTAAAATGATGCAATTTGGGGGCATTTTATGTCAGGCTAATTAATTTGACTTTTTCTTAAGAACTTCATTGGCAAACCACTATAATTTAACAAACAAACAAAACAAGTTATAAAAACTAAAACTAAGATCAGGCATCATGGCTCATGTCTATAATCCCAGTGACTCAGGAGGCTGAAGCAAGGGATCACAAGTTCACAGCCAGAGGCAGCATGCATAACTTAGTGAGATCCTGACACAAAATATAAAATAAAAAAGAGGCTGAGAGTACAGCTCAGTGGTAGGGCACTTGCCAAGTATGTGTAAGGCCCTGTGTTCAAAACCCCCAGTACTGGGGGGAAAAAACAGGCACACAAAAATACTGAGAAATTCTGTTCTTTGTATTTTTCTAAGAGAATTAAAGAGGATCCCATATACAATAAAGCCAACATTTCTAAAAATATTCTCTTTTCCTATTTCTTCCTCCCTATACTTTCTCCCTATATCTAACCTTTCATGTTCTAATTCACCACAGCTAACACAGAACATATTATCTTTCCTCTATTCCTCTGCTTTCCTTCCCCTGTCATTCTACCCCTTTCTCATTTTCTGCTTCCCTCATCAATCAGCCCGTCAATTCTGCTTTATACAATATTGGGGCTCTAGAAAAGTAGATGCTTTTATGGCTGGGATTTGTAATCTTTTTTTGCCATTGACAGTATTGTGAAGCCCATGGACCCTAACTCAGAACAATGATTCTAAATACTTAAACTCCAAAAGACCACAAATAGACTGAAAATAAAAGACTAGAAAATAATATACCAAGCATGCGGAAAACAAAAAAAGGGGGTAGCTATGCAAATTTCTGACAAACTTGACTTCAACCCCAAACTAATCAGAAGAGACAAAGAAGGTCATTACATATTATAAAGGGAGCAACAAACCAAGAAGACATAATCTTAGTCAGTATCTACATCAAACATAGTAGCACCTAACTTCATAAAACAAACATTACTGCTGATAAAGTAGCACATATGTCCAGACACAATAATTATGGGATACCTCAATACCCAACTTGCTTTAATAGACAAGTCATCAAAGCAGAAAATTAACAAAGAAATGATGAAATTAAACAACATCATAGACCAAATGGACCTAACAGATGTCTACAGAATATTCCACCCATTCTTCTCAGCACCACATGGAACTTTTTCTAAAGCAGATTACATTTTAGTCCACAAAATGTGCCTCAAAAAATATACACAAAAATTGAAATCATCCCCTATATCTCAACAGATCACAATGGAATAAAACTAGAGGTCAAAAGCAAGAAAAACTACAAAAAGTTACAAATAGATACTAGATAAAACACTTCTGAATGATCAATGGGTCATTGAAGAAGTCAGAAAGAAAATTAAAATGTTCCTTCAATCAAACAATAATGAAAACAAAACCTACCAAAATTTATGAGATACAACAAAGGCAGTTCTACAAGAGGAGTTCATGAGTGCATACAGTAAAAAAGATAGAGAAAGCCCAACTAAATAACTTAATGATACACCTCAAGTCACTAGCAAGATAGCAACAAGCCAAACCTAAAATGAATAGACTAAAATAAATAATTAAAACCAAGACAGAGATTAACAAAATAGAGATAAAAGGATAATACAAAAATTAATGAGATAAAGAGTCAGTTCTTTGAAAAGGTTAACAACATTGGCATTCCCTTATCCAAACTCACTACAAGAAAGAGAGAAAAGCCTCAAATTAATAAAACTATAGAGGAAAAGCACATAACTGAAATACAAAAGATCATCAGAGACTACTTTGAGAAATTGTACTTACCAAAAAATGAAAATACAGAAGAAATGGACAAATTCCTTAACACTTACAACCTAGCAAAATTAAATCCTGAAGATATAAGCAAATTAAACAGACCTATATCAAGCAATGAAGTTGAGATAATAATAACAAATCTCCCAATAAAGAAAAGCCCAGGTCAGGATGGGTGGACAGCTGAATTCTGTCAAATATTTAAAGAAGAATTAATCCATATCCTTTTCAAACAATTTCATAAAATAGAAGGGAAAATGTACTTCCAAATTCATTCTACAAAGCCAGTGTTATCCTGATATCAAAACCAGATAAGGACACTACAAAAACCCAAAAAAGGAGAACTATAGACCAATTTCCCTGATGAACATTGATGCAAAAATCCTCAATAAAAATCTTCCAAGCCAAATACAGCAGCACCTAAAGCAGATCATACACCACATCATGTGGGCTTCATTCCACATATGCAAGGATGATGCAATATATGCAAATCAATTAATGTAATTCAACATATCAAGAGACTCACAGACAGGAATCACATGATCATCCCAACTGATGCTGAAAAAGCCTTCGACAAAGTTCAACATCCTTTCATGATAAAAGTTCTGAAGAAACTGGGTATAGAAGGAACATATCTCAACATCATAAGGGCCACAGATGATAAACCTATAGCCAACATCATAGTAAACAGCCACAGCTTTTCCCAAACAAATGCGTCTTTTGATTTCTTGGCTGCTGCTTCCATGGGTGTTGATTGTAGAACTGAGTAAAGCAAAATTGTGGACAACCTCAATCTTTTCTCCATTTATTGTGATGTTGCTTACTTACTCAGTTGTAGGGAATTTTTTTTGTTGTTCATGTTTAGTCATAATCCACACTGAAGGCTATGTTCTTTGGTCTTCATCAGTAAATGTTTCAAATCTTCACTTTCAGCAAGCAGAGTTGTGTCATCTGCACAACACAAGTTGTTAATGAGTCTACTTCGAATTCTGATGCCTTAGAAAACTAAAAATAGAGCTAAAAATAGAACTACTATATGATCCAGCTATACCACTTCTAGGAACAGACTCAAAGGAAGATAAGTCATCATACCACAGGGGTATCTGCATTTCCATATTTAATGCAGCACTCTTCATAACCAAAAGAGTATGGAATCAACCCAAATATGTCCATCAACACAATGGAATACTGTTCAGCAGTAAAGAAGAATGAAATTATGCCATTTGCAGCAAAATGGATGGAATTGGAGTGTATCATTTTAACAAAACAAACCAGATTTGAAAGGAGAGATACTGCATGTTCTCACTTATAGTGGGAGATAAACTTACCTTAAAGGGAGATAAACTCATCTTAAATATATATATATGAAAATATATATTCATAATTATCTAATAATTGAAAGTACAAGTAGATTTGATATGGGAAGGGGACTACTGGGAGGGAGCAGATGATGGGAAAAAGGGGCAGGGGAATAATAGAGGTGGGTAAAGAGGGAGAAAAAATGCAAAACATAGTATGCAACTCTGAATTTCTTTCTTTCCTCTTTAGTTTATTCTGCTGTGTAAAATGTTTAAGGAGATGGAAATGTAAGCAAAACTGATTCAACAGGTACATAATGGTATATCAAAAGACTTATTACTCTGTACCGCACTAATATATATATAAATGAAATACTAAATAAAGAAATGTAGCTATCAAAATATTAAA
>VMDO01033247.1:0-18160 GCA_007922755.1 Pedetes capensis
TTCATCTTCATCTTCTAACAAATGAATCTACTCTGGGCACTAGCTCCAATAAATCCATATCTACATCTGCCTAAACTCATTGTTTTGGTTTTTATTATTATTATAGATAAGTTAAATATGATTCTAATATTAAAACTGGTCTTCAAAGATAATAGATTGCTTATTAAATGCTATGCAATATTTAGTTGAAGTATCTTGATTAGAAATGTGATGATGCATATGAAAAATAAATGCAAGGATATCAAATCTATTTTTTACTGTCACTGTATCGCATCTGTATTTCCTAAATAACATTTTCAAGCAAAAATGCTAATATTTTCAATCTGTTTAGCATGACATATCTATTTGTTCAGTTTCTAGGAAAATTAAAGGCGATTTGAGAATGAAGTAGTACAGTAGTATCTGAATGTGTAGTTGAAAATTAATTACTGCAGGACTACTAGTGTGATGGGGGATGGGGGATCCATTTTTCCATGGACTATATTTTTTAGGGCTGGGATTTAGGTCAGTTGGTAGAGTGCCACTCTGCAGTCTCTGAGTCTGGGGTTCAATTCCCAGCATCACAAAAATGGGAAAAGGACGTGGCAATCCAACTCCTGAGGCAACCCCAAAACAATCAGCCATCGAAAACCCTATGAGGGTCCCTGTAAATCGAATATGACTTGACGGCACCTAATGACAACTAGTGTAATGAAGTCCTTACCAATATTTCTCACAGAATTACTGGAATTTAAAAGTTTTGTTTATCTACTCCATTTGTTTGAATATTACACATAACAAATGTTGTTGTTAGGTGCCATCCAGTCGGTGTCCCCTCAAAGTACTAAACAGGACCAACCCTGCTTAGCTTCCGAGATCTGATGCCACAGGGCTATGTCCTGCTCCCGTTTTTTGTGGAACTGGGAATCAAATCTTAGAGACTGCAGAGTGGCAGTCTACCAACTGACCTAAATCCCAGCCCTAAAAAATATAGTCCATGGAAAAATGTTTCATCACTGTATCTTATTTCTACTTTCAAACGTTTAAAATATTTTAAATATTAAGCATTCAAGAATAAAATTTATAACTTAAAATTTGGGTTCAAACTATTTCTAGTAATCTCAATAATCCACAAATATTCATTATCTATACTTGGCTTTTATTTTTGTCTATTCTTTTTTGCATTTTTACTCAATAAATAAACCTGAGTAATTTAGAGAAACTGACATATTTAGACCATCACAGTTGAAGAACTCTTCAATTAAAGAGTTAAGTTCTCCTTAGGGAATGAATCCATCTGTTCTCCATCTTATTGGTAATATCTTTAATTCTTCTTAAAGTTGTTTATTAACTGTAATTCTGCATGTCAAAAAAAAAGATAATGGAATAAACTCTCTTAAACATTCTCTTTTTGCAGTGTTGTGAGTTGAATCCAGGGCCTCACAATACTCTACAAGCACTGTACCACTGAGCTGCACCTCCAGTCCATTTCTCACTTTTATTTTGAGACAGTCTCATTAAATTGTACAAGCTGCCTCTATCCCCAAATTTGCAATCTCCTGCCTCAGCCTCCCAAGTCCCTGGGTGTAGTCACAAGATTCTGCAACAAATTCAAGAGACAGACAGCCAAGAATGTTCCTGGGCTTCTGCCAAGAGCTGCTAAGGCTCTCTCTTAGCCTACTTATATCTAAACTTTATTTCTTAGTAACAAATTACAGGACAGAAAAAAAATGTATGAACTTTTTAAACCTGGTCATTTTTTCTCTAATCTCTTTCTGTTAACAATCAGAGGTAAGATTAGGGCAGGGAAGACTCTCCAGATATTGCTTCTAAATCCCAAGAGATAATCGATAAGTGACCTTCCAGGAACCAGGACATCAGTTAGTAGTTTTGGAAACTCATTTTACTGCACGTACCAGCAAGACTTTGTAATGTTTAACAAAGGACACAGCGAACAGGTGGGCATCTTGGCCTTTCCAGGCATCCCTGCCTCTCCTGATGGCTTCTCCACAACTGTGCTTGTCTTAGGTTGTCCCTCTGCTTATGAGAGATCGTACCCATAATCAGCAGTCAGCCCTTCTGAGAGCCAAACAGGGTGAAGGGAGATGAATTCACTGTAATATATTTGAGGGTGCAGCATTTAGAGGTAACACCTACTGGCCTCCTATGACTGTACCTGTCTTAGGTTGTCCCTCTGCTTATGAGAGATCTTACCCATCATCAGCAATCAGCCTTCCTGAGAGCCAAACTGTGTGAAGGGAGATATATTCATTGTAACATATTTGAGGGTTCATCATTTAGAGGTGATACCTGGGATTATAGGCATGTGCTACTGTGCTCAGCTGTAGTTAGTTATTAATGGCATTGTTGTTGTTGTTGTTGTTGTTAGGTGCCATCGAGTCGGTATCTGACTCATAGCGACCCTCTGTACAACAGGGGAAACACTATTGTCAGTGCTTCTCTGCTGTTCATAGGGTTTTCAGTGGCAGATTGATTTTTGGGAGGGGGTTGCCAGGTCCTTCTCCCAAGCCTACAGCTTCTGGTGTTCCCAGGAGGTCTCCCATCCAGGTACTAACCAGGCCCGACCCTGCTTAGCTTCCGAGATCTGACGGGATCGGATGCCACAGGGCTAAAGCTGCAGGCATTAACGGCATTAATAATATTTAAATTATTAAAATGTTTGAAAATTGAAATTTTCATTATGTATTCCTAAAGCTAACTCAGAGGGAATTATCCTTAACCTGTACAAAAACAAAAAGCAAAACAAAATATAACAACAACTACAGAAAAGAGTAAGCATGAATTAGATGAAGCTCTTGATCCTCTACAGTACTGTGTTATGAGGTTAGATTTGGGTGACAACCATTATCTTAGAGGTAGTATAAAGGAGTATAAATAAACATGTTTCAAATTAATAAATAAATACAAAAATCTTTGTTGTTTAAGTAAAGTAATTAAGCCATTGCGTGGATTTAGCTCAGTTGATAGAGTGCTGCTCTGAAGTCTCTGAGGTCTGAGTCTGAGATTTAGCTCAGTTGGTGTAGCGCTGCTCTGCAGTCTCTGAGGTCTTAGGTTCAGTGCCCAGCCCCATCAAAAATGGGAGATGAATGTGGCAATCCACTCCTGAGGCAATCCTGAAACAACCATACTATGCCATGAATAGAGGTACATAACAACAATTAAGCCACTAAGCAATGAAAAGTAAATGACTGAAGGGGGGAACTAGAGTGAAATGTGGATTATTATTCAACAGGCACAAAGTGTTAATTATGTAAGAATAAGAAACTGTGCTGATGTATTGTGCAACATTATACCTACAAGTCAACAATAATGCATTGTGTGCTTAAAATTTGATAAGATGATAGATCTAGTATTGTTTTTATCATGATAAAATAAAATAAAAAAGCTAGGAGACAAATTTTGGGCAATGTTCTTAAGTTGACTATGTGAAGGCAAGTATGTGCATTTATGTACTTAAAGTTATGCTACTACTAAATTTACAATAATTACTTTACATAAACTTCTTAAACATGCAATATTCAAATTTTCTCTCATTTAATTTTTTGATCTGTACCTCATCCATCTGGATTACTAATATATAGTTTTCTGCATTTCTCTTCTATTCCACATACTCTAGATGCAAATTCCTTAATCTTTTCCTCTCCTCTGAGATATATAAAAACATCTTTTTACCTGTCTTACCTAGGATCAGGATTTATGTGCTTCTGGTTTCTTCCTGTTTTTCTTTGCTCCCTGACAATCACAGGTGAGGAGCCTCCTCTTCCACACACTCCCACCTCAGGCTCAAAGAAACAGAGCCAGCTCAGTGTGGATGGAAACTTCTGAAACTATGAGAACAAACTTACCTGTTTTCCTTTAATTTTTTTTATGGTATGTTGTTACATCTACAGAAAACTAATACAGATTCACAGATTAAAAGTGTTTATTTCCCTTTTGCCATCTTCCTTTCTCTTAGGTAGTTGTTCTTACTCAATATAGGGGCTTTATATTTGTTTAACAATAACTCATGGTAGAAATCATAATTTTTCAGAAATAGTCTATATCCTAGAGTCTTTACATATTGAGTTAATATTGTGAGTCAAATATACTGTATTCCATTTTATATATTTGGAACTACTTTTGTGCATATGTGTGTACCCATAAAATATTTATTTTATTCTCATTATTTTAATTTTGAGATTTAATATTCCTACCCCTCCCATTTCTTTATCATAGAATATTTGTATCTGAAAACAAAAGTAACAAAATTGCTTATCTTCAACAAAGTAATGGTTCATAAAAGTATCTCAACATGCATTCATTCTTCCCCACAATGGATATTTTTGCTTTCAGTTGAAACACATATTAAAAATATCAATAACATAGTTATTTACTGTTGTTCTTGTTTGCACTTTTCTTCCTGGGTCAGATGTTTAAATTGTCATCAAAAATTTTCTAGTTTCTATGGTAGAGAATAATGTCTCAGCAGAACCATAAATCTTATTTGTACTAATAAAGCATAAGAAACTAGAATAAGAAATGACTTGTCTTAAACTTACTTTTGGAGCAGTTTTATTCTTTGGACTACTCAATTTATGTTGAACCTTTTCCTCCATTAGAAAGGCATCCTAGATTTATTAGAAGCTTAAAATACCCTTGTGTGTTTTCAATAATATTTTGCTTCTTTTTGTTTCTCTTTCCTGTGGATATATGCTTTGCTTTATTAAGTTTTTACTCTCTTCCTATCTGTAGCATTTCATATACATTATAACTCTCTAGTCATACTGATGCTTTTACAAAAAACTGCGACTTGATTCCTCATGTCCATTTTTATTACCTACTGTGTGTCTTTCAATATAATGGTAATATTTTATGCAATTATATAAACTGAATTTTAAAATGTCAGTTATCATTGAACATCAAGGAGGAGGGATAATCACATTGAATATAATATCTTCCCATGCTTTGAAAATATATCTGCAATATCATATCTGTAATAGTTAAAAACCACACTTTAATAAATAAAAATTTTTAAAAATTCAAATGTATTAGTTATTTCCAACTGCCTTCTGCATTCTCAAGTCGTTGCCTTTGATTTTCATGGGTATGGGCGGATTGGGATGGGATAGTAGTATATCTTGTTTACCATGTATTCTAGGTTCTTTTCAAATTCTACAGTGAAATGACTTGGGAAAATTTATTCTTTTTGGTGTTCCATTATGGGGATAGTCTCTAATTTCTAATTTATATCTTATCTTCTCTGCCCTTGATTCATTTGGCTAGTAATTTTCTTTTCACTCCATGTCACTAAAGTAGACTTTAAATTTTATTTAACCAAACACAGAAACAATATGTTGTGTACAATAACATCAGAATGTCTACTATATAGAGATTATTTCTTGTTAATTTTCTTAAATATCAGTGGCTTCCATTAACTCATCATCTGTATTGCTTATTGATGCACATTTAACTTGTATCTTTATATGTGCTTTTAGTTTCTAGTTTAATTTTTACTTAATGCTAGGATTTTAAGAATGTTCTATTCCTTTGTTTTATTTTTCAAGACCCTGTTAATATGTTTATTTTGAATTCAATATCACTCTGAGTTCAGATTGAAATTATGATGAAGTAACTGGTAACTCCAGGGTCCTGGATTTTCTCTCACACAGTAAAAATCTATATGACTGGAAAATAGTTGAAAAAAATTTCAAGCTTTGGACAATAAGCAATAAAATCTGTGCTCTTTGAGTGAAGGACACTGTATGAGGTGTTGCCCACATTCACTACAATTTTTTTTCTAGGAGTAACTTCTAGTATATAGTGAAAAAAAAAAGTGAATCACCATTTGTGACATTGAAGTGGCAGTGTTCAGTTTACAGTTGCTAAAATGATTAAAATTTCAGCTATAGCTCTCTAGAGGGGGTTCACTACTTGCAAGTTCTTAACTGAAGGTTTGGCTATCTGTGTATAGGACAACACTCTGAAGTAAAGTAGAGAGCAAGACTGAGGGGTACAAAGAGTGATTGTTTGCATGATTGTGAATTGGAGTTTTGGCCCAAACATAATGCATAACCATGCAAAAATCTTAGATATTTAATGGAGACCCTAGAAACGACATATCATAGAAGTAAAGAATACATCCGTAAGTCATAATGTAAGACTGAAGTTTAAACCAAAATAGACTATCCCTTAGAGAAATTAATACAGTATGACAAGGTCAGGAGGATACCTTAATAATTTAGTAACTCACAAGAACAAAAATCAATACCATTGAAATGAAGTCTACACAATCCATACCAAAAATAGTATGTCATTATGAAGTCTATCTAGCACATGATAAAATTCTGTAAACATGTGAAGAAGCAAGACTATATGAGCTTAAATTTTTTTAAATAGCAGGTACACATATGTACACAAGATGCCTTAGATGTAGCAATTAACATATAAGAACTTCAAAAGCTACAAAATGTTCATGGAAGTAAAATTTCACATAATAAATGAATACAGTGGAATCTTACTTAACTCTGTAAGAGATGAAGTTCTAGAATTAAAAAGTATAATATTCAAAATGAAAAGATTACTAGATTTACTTAACAGTGTGGGACTGAGGTTTAACTCAGTTGGTAGAGTGGATTTTCTGCACTCTTTGAAGCCCTGTGTGGGATCCCCAGCATTGTAAAATTGTAAGAAGGACATGGCAGCTCACTCCCAAAACAATCCTGAAATAATCAACCATGGAAAACCCTATGACGATTGCTATGAATGGGACCTGACACAATGGTACCTAACAACAGCAGCAATTTAACAGTATATTAGTTAGTACAGAAATAAAGATATTTCAGCCTCAAAAAAATATTTAATCTGAAAATAAGAGAAAAACAAAGATCAGAAAAGGTTTTTTCAAAGTTTCAGTGACCTGTAAGATAACAGAAAGGGGTCTAATATACATGTCCCCCACATGTCTGTCAGCTCTCAGCTGTGGGGGCTTGTGTGTTTCTGTGAAGCTGAAACCTATATAACCAGTAACTCAGATACCAGCAGGGCCACCTATGATGAATAGGTTTCAGCTGAGCTTCCAGACTAAGACAGACTAGGGGGAGGACCAAGCAGTCCACTGCTTAAACAATTAGCCACTGAAAAAAATATGAGTAGCAGAGAAGAACTGTTAAATATAGTGCCTGAAAATGAGCCCCTCAAACTGGAAAACATTCAAGAAATGACAGGGGAAGCAGTGCCGCCTCAAAATAGAGTTGACCTTAATGAAAAATGAAAAAGCCCCAGGGACCTCCACTGGCTGATGTGGCACAACTCAAAATGAGAAGAAACATAGTGCTTGCAACAATGGACTTACACATAAAACATTTGTCAATGGCATAGTGCAGGTAATGTTTCATTCTGTTGTACATAGGGTTGTCATGAGTGGGGTCTGACTCCAAGCCACTAACAACAATTATGTATATATAAGTGGGGCATAAAAATATTTGAAAAAGTAATGGAAAACACGTCTTAGTTTTTGTGAAAGTTCTCAATTTACATATTTAACTTGTTACCCTCAAACAATAACAATCATCCTTGAGTATCCACTGAGAAATTGGTTTCAAGTTCCCCTGCAGCCACCAAAATCTATGCATACTCAAGCCCTTTAGATAAAATAATGTAGTATTTGCATAAAACCTCTACACATTATTCCATATGTTTTTAAAAAATATGAACAGAAAACTTTATTATAGCTTATAGTTTTGGAGACTTCAGGCCATGATTTGACAGATCTATTGTTTTTAGGCCACTAATGGGGGTGCCAGATTGTATTGGTGGGGAAGGTAAGTGGAATAAACTCTACTATATTTTTCATCATCTGTGTTGTTGTTGTTAGGTGTTGTTAAGTCGGTATCCGACTCATATCAATCTCCTACGTACAACAGGGGAATTAGTGCTTCTCTGCTATTCATAGGGTTTTCAATGGCAGATGATTTTTTGGGAGTGGGTTGTTGGGTCCTGCTCCCAAACCTATAGCACCTGGTGTTTCCAAGCGGTCTCCCATCCAACCACTAACCAGACCTGATCGTGCTTAGCTTCTGAGATCTAATGGGATCCAGTGCCACAGTGGTATGGCTGCAGGCTAGACCATCTCTAGGTTACTTATAATACTTATTACAATGTGGGTGCTGTATCAATTGTTGCTATTCTATATTGTTAAGGAAATAATGACTACAGAAATAAATCCCTTAATGATTAATATGAATATAATCTTTACAGGTCTAACTACATCATACACAAGTGAAAGGCAAGGGAAACTTTAATTAAACAGTGAGTGCTGGAGAGCAATTGAAGATCTGTTGACATAGTAATAGGCTACATCAGGGTATGCCTATATATCACTGGCTTCAGGATAGTGTTCAGTATCCAGCAACTTAGTTTTACTTTTTTAAAATTTTCTGGATTTTGTTTTCCATTTTATTCCTTTGCTGTTTGAATTTGAAGATGTGAAACCCACATATATGGAGGCTGGCTGTATATATAAAGAAAACAATATCCAATATACAGCATTCTGATAAAGAGAAAAAAGGGCTTTTGTTTTGTTTTGCTTTATTGGAAGTATTGGGAGTTTGAACCCAAGGCTTCACACATACTTGGCAAATGCTCCACCCCTGAATTGTACCTCCATCTTTTATTATTATTTTTTTTTTAATTTTGAAGCAGGGTTTTGCTAAGTTGTGCAGGGTGACTTTGCCCACAAACTCAACGATCCTCCTGCCTCAGACTTCGTATTGATGGGATTACAGGTATGTACTACCATTCCTGGTTCAGGAGAAAAATTTTAAACACAGCAAGAGGAGCAAGATGCATCACATACTGGGAGATGACAAAAAATATTATAAATGTTTGATGTCTCATCAGAAACAATTGAAGCAGAGAAAAATACAATTATGTCTTTAAATCAAAGAAGAAACAAAAAACAAACTCTATATTAAATTTAAAATAATATTATACAGAAATGAAAATTAAGCAGAAATTGATGTAAATGAGACTTAAGAGAATTTTTATCAGTCTACACTTAAAAATGAAGAAAATTAATACCCAAAAGAAAACTGAATCTGCAGGAAGGAATGTAGTGATGAAGGTCAATATCTAGCTAAATATAAATGACTATTTTGTGTTCCAACCTTAGTTTCTTTAATAGAGAACTTACAGTTTTAAGCAAAAATAAGAAAATCCTTCTAAAGTTTATAGTACATAGTGAAGTAACATAAATGACAACAATAATGAGACATGACTATAAATTTCTTACAATTTACCTGAACTCTTATAACACAATTTATAAATAAGTTATGACATTTTATGTATGTACACTATCATCTCTAAAATCTGTACTCAAAGAATATAAAAACAATAGGAGAAATATACTAGAGTTAAAACATATTTGGTTAATCTGAAGAAAGGGACAAAAAGAAAATATAGATATGGAAATGTAATAGCAAGATGGTAGCAAAACAACAACTAAAAGAGAATTGCCACTGATGGCAGGAGTGATCATGTGTATACTATATTCAAGAAATGCGCTTGAGATATGAATACAGAAGCAGATTGAATGTAAACATTGGAAGAATGTAACCTGATAAAAAATATACACATAAAATATACTATGGCTATGAAAATGTAAGAAAAAGCAGAGAAAGGATGGAAAAATCCATAATGATAAATGAGTCAATTTATAAGGAAGAAATAACAACTATACAAATGTAGATAGCTCAGAGCCTCAAAGTGTATGAAGGTGAAACAGACAGAATTAGGAGAAAATTAGACAAAATCATAATTATATTGAGATGTTTTAACATCTTTCTCTCAGGTATAAACCCTGGTATAAATTGGCAACCCCTGCTTTAAAAAATACAAATCTACTTCAAGTTTACATTCCGTAATTTAAACAAACCTGTCAACTACTTCTGAAATGGTGAGACATTCTATTAGCTTTGAAAACATATTGTGCTTCTCCAGTGTCTACTCTTTTATTCCTAAAATCCTATCTGAAGCTATAGCTCGGATCCACTGAACCAAATCATTTCTGTTTGGTTGAGGTCTGAGAGCAAAATGTTTCTACACAGAGTGAATATCTTGGGGATCTGAGAGATAGAGCACCCATGTCCTTTTCCCAGGGTAATGAGAAATATCGTTCATGCACGTGCACACACACGGACGTGCACACGTGTGCACATGCAAGTATGTAAGTGTGCATATTTTGATGGGTTTTATGAGACTAATAATATACATATGGTGGCAAGAAATTTGAGGGAATATTTTTATTTGATTTCAGAGTTTACTTTCTCAAATCCAATAATGCTCAGAATTCAGTTTCATTATCAAGGGTGAAAATTATAATCATGAAAAGAAAGTAAATCCTCTTAATAGGAAAAATACATAAAATTCAAAAACAATAGGCCGTGCTTTTCCTGACAGATACAGTAACAGTTCTAGAACCTGTAGAGCACTGCTAAGTATTTATTTGACATTTATTAAACAGAGTTTAATGACAGTGACATTTTAATATAATTCATCAGCCTAATAGTTTTCATGAAAATGCTCCATTTACTTAGATGCTCTATGTATCTTTCCTATTCTCACTAATCATTTTTGTTCATTTGCTACTGAGGTAGTTGTCTTAAAATAGTGCATTAGAATAAAAAGAGTATAGTTTCATAAAGCATCATCGATAAAAGCCTATCTAGATTAAGAAATACTAAGTAATTATGATCTATTATAGGATTATTAATTTCCATTAGGATTATTTTTCCATTTGTCTCAGTGACAGTAAATCATTAGGCTTGAGATGTTACCTGTGTGGATCTATAGATACACTCCAGAGGTCATCTTTAGAAATATAATCATATATCATTATGAAGTTCCAATTTATAATAGGTTTTCTCTTTTTTTTAAAAAAATCATAATCTCTTCTAATGAACAAAATAAATCTGACAATCTCATGAGAGTTTTAGCTTCACTATTTTTTTGCCAAATCAGCAGAACCCTTAAAATAAAACAATAAGTAGACAAATTATGTAGATCTACCTAGGGAAGATATTTTGTAGCTAGGATATTTCTTGTGCTGGTGTTACAAGTAATTAATCAGTTAGATCCTGGCAGTTTGAAGCTTTGAGCCTAAGTGGATTTTTGTTTCTATTGACAGCAGTTTTACTGCCTGGGTGTAGAATGGTTGAGGGTATATACCTATGGTTCCTTTGCTCATGAGGACCTCATCAACAGCTACACTGAGAAGAGATGGTGTTTACATGTACATTTAACAAATATATATTTTATATGATAAATGAGTGTTTTGCATTATTATTAATCTCTGGTAACTTTATGTAAAGTTTTCCTATTACAAGTTGGGCTGTGTAAGGTCAGCTTTCTAATATCATTCTAGATGATTTGCTTCAGAAAGAAGTCATGTGTTGAAGTTAGTGTGTCTTCTGAAAAGACAACTAGTTATGAAGTATAGATTTACATTTGTCTCCACAAGAGATGTGCTAGACAGATATTAAATTTTCTTTCCTGCCTGTTGGAGAAATTTGTTTCCTGGATCATGTTTTGATGTTTCTTTTCTTCTTTTTCTTTTTTCTTTTCTTGTCTTCTTTTCTTTTTTTTCTTTCCTTTCCTTTCCTTTTCTCCCCCTGCCCCAACATCCAGCAACATGTTGTTAAGTGTTTAATTGGCCCTAAGGAAAGAAAGCCCGCAGCCACAGCCCTGTGACATCTGATCCTGTCAGATCTCGGAAGCTAAGCAGGCTCAGGTCTGGTTAGTACTTGGATGGGAGACCACCGTGGAACACCAGATGCTGTAGGCTTGGGAGAAGGACCCAGCAACCCACTCCCAAAAATCAATCTGCCATTGAAAAACCCTGTGAACAGCAGAGAAGCACTGACAATAGTGTTTCACCTGTTACACACAAGAGTCTTCTTGAGTCGGATACCAACTCCACGGCACCTAACAACAAAAACAACAAGGAAAGAAATCTTCATTTCTTGTATTTGCCAGGTTCTACTGTGTAAACATTACTAGCATGGCCAAGTTCAAGTTACCAATATCACTACAGATACAGCTGTGAAGTACATAATCTCATTCTCAGACACCAACACCAGCTGGCTCCATCACACCACTGTGATGTCTCCCTTTTAAATACTCCTTTATATGCCGGCACTACTCAGAAACTGGGCTGGGATTTAGCTCAGTGGTAGAACACTGCGCTGCGGTCTCTGAGGTCCTGAGTTCAATTCCCAGCACCGCAAAAATGGGAGAAGGGCCTGGCAATCCACTCCCAAGGCAATCCCGAAACAGTCAGCCATTGAAAACCCTATGAGGGTCCCTATGAGTCGGATACCGACTGGACGGCACCTAACAACAACAACTCAGAAACTATTATTTCTTTTGGATACTGTCCTCAAACATATTAAATGTATTAGATTGTAATATACTAATCTTTTGAAAATGACTTATTTCTTATTCAATTTTATTTTGTGTTTTAATTTTCAGAAATACTTATTTCCAAGTTTTTGTGAAGATTCTTGGTAATGGCTTCTGTGTATTTTCTTAACCTCTAGACTTTCTTACACTATTTCACTAGAATCTCTTAGAAAAGAGTCTTGGAATGAACATTTTAACATACTCCTCTGGAAAGTGATTGTCAAGCTTTGAGAATATTTTCTAAAAGGCCTGGTTCTCTCATTTAAAAAAAAAGATTTATTTCCATTTTGACAAAATATTCAAAATGAAAATGGAGAGTTAGGAATTAAGAAATATTAGTAAGGTAGTTATAAGACCTCATCGAAATATCATTGTAACGGACTTGGCATTGGAAGAATTTATTTCTAGAAGGTTTTCTTTTTTCTAGATTGCCAAAGGGGCTGGGATTTAGCTCAGTGGGTAGAGTGCTGCGCTGCAGTCTCTGATGGACCCGAGTTCAATTCCCAGCACCACAAAAGTGGGAGAAGGGCCTGGCAACCCACTCCCAAGGCAATCCCGAAACAGTCAGCCATTGAAAACCCTATGAGGGTCGCTATGAGTCGGATACCGACTTGACGGCACCTAATAACAACAACAACAATCTAGTAAATAGGTTATTTATGCTGGAAGTTCTCAATCATCAGGTATAGTAGAATCTCCTGTAGAGGTTAAATTCGTATTTAATTACTCCATGTGATGCTAATAAGCATCTGAAATTGAGAAACAATTCCAGTAGGGATCTCAAATTTTCTTAGTCATGCCAGTCACAGTGATTATTTTTCTGAGAACCCCTAGGAAAATAACATAAAACAAGACACAATTACTGAGAGTTTTGTTTGAGTACTAATTTGAAACATCTTTATATGTATGTATGTTGTAACAACTTAGTAGCAGTTTGGAAATTAATATTTGTGTACTGAAAGAAAAATGAATATTTCTATTTCTTTCTTTATTAACTAAATTATTGACTTATGGGATATATACATTTACTTATGGGCAGTTTACCTGGGCACAATGTATAACTCCTAAGAACTTGGATGTACATTGAAAAACTCTATTTTCTTTCCTATTCTGCATGAATTTTCTTATAGTACTTGCCTGTCAGGGAAGCAACCGGTAAGATCCAAGCTGTGAGAAGAGACAGTGCCATTGAAAGTAATATGGTGTGAGCATGAGGGAGTAATATTCATGTTTCTTTTGAAAATTTGAAAAATCTCAGAATGTTCCTGTTACTTCTCAGCAATCCGGGATATCCTGGCATACAGTTTAGGAACTATGAAATTTTAGAACAAATTTTATATGAGTAGCAAAGCAGAGTGATGAAGGGCAGGACAAACTTAAAGAATCCATGTCTGTTCATTGTACTGATTTTTACCAAATTTTCAATGACGATTAAAGGATGATAAATAGATCATGATGACATGATAATGATGGTAAAATAACTGACATTTAATAGGAACTATCTTAGTCATAATTTTGAATTCACCAGGGTGATAAAATGTACACACATTTTAAGAAATGTTATGTGTGTATTACCCTTCAAAGTTAAATTGAATAACAATGCTTACCACATTGAGCACCTCTTATATTTGCAGAAGTGAAATGTGACTTGTATTTATCTTTTACTTAAAATATTCATACATTTTTGGGACTGTGTGTATTTTGTACACTATCATGATTAACTTTTATGAAAAGCTCTAACAAATATTATTGTGCCCAGTTTTTAAGCATGGAAATGGGGGACTTAAATCCATAGAGTTTGCATTGAATGCCTATGAATTCTTGCTGAAAAGAACCTGACACAATCAGAATGAAAATGATGGGAAGTTTGCGTGTTCAGTATAATCAGGTAGAATAAAAGTGGATTGGTGAGAAAACAAAGGATCTCTAGCATAGGCATAAGTTTTTTTAGAACTGGATGAGATAAACAATGACAAAAACCCCAGGAGTTTGGAGGAATAGAGCCTGTGTGTGTGTGTGTGTGTGTGTGTGTGTGTGTGTGTGTGTGGTGTGCATCTGCTCATAAAAATATGCATATTTACGCATAGTATTCGGTTGTCATCTGGCTAGGGTCAGTGTCTATTGCAAATGAGAATAAGAAGGCCAGATGTGGTGACAAATGCCTGCAATATCAGTGACTCAGGAGGCTAAGCAAGGAGTATCAAAAGATTGAGGCTAGGGACAGCCTATATAACTTAGCAAGACCCTGTCTCTAAATAAGTAAATAAAATAAATAAATAAATAAATAAATAAATATTAGAAAGAGAAAAATGGGCTGGAGGTACAGCTCCATGGCAGAATGCTTGTGAAAAGCATGCCTGAGGCCCTGGGTTTAACCCCCTGTTACCACAGGAAGAGGGCAGGGGCAAGAGAGAAGAAAAAGAAAAACAATGTAAAACTAAATGTTAGAGGGGAAAAGATAGATAACAGTGGTAAGAGCAAAGAAAAGACAAAAGAAAGAAATGGTGGCAATTTCTTTCATTTCATACCTGTCTAAATCTATTTATCACTATTGCCCATGTCTCAGGCACACTGTTAAATTTAAATACAAATTTTGGTATAAGGAGCATTCTTCTTAAAATGTCCATTTTTTAGGAGCTATGTGGTACCTCATATTAGGTTGAATTCCAGAACTGACTGGCACAAAAAGGCAGAGCTCTTGGGTTTCTTCTGTATTGTTGAAAGCCTGCAATGACAAGTGCTACCGTTTATTACGGAGCACCAACAAATGCAAAGGCATAAGGGTCATAGATATCAGATGTTATTTTAATTAAATCATTAAAGACCCTCACGATAGTTCGCTTTAAAATTTATTTTATGACATTTGGGTGGAAAAAAATAAGAAGCAACTATATGCTGTCAACTCTTCTCCATTTCTTCTACAGTTTGCTAAAGTAAAATTCATCACACAATGCTCAGTTCTTTTTGCTTAATAGTATATTGCTACGTGTCTTTTTAAAGTTGTTACTGTATGAGGTAATTCTTTGTGGGATAACTCTTTCTTCTGTAGTTAAAATTATGATGATGTGTCTGATATCACATTCCTAGATTCTACTTTTCTCTCAATGGCCAATCAAAGCTATATTTTTTGGAAAGGTCATAATTTCTTTTTTAAAATTTATTTTTCTTTTGAATATACACACACACACATATATATATATATATACATATATATATATACATACATATGCAATGTACACATGTAAATGCACAAGAAAAAACTTTATTTTATATAAAAGCATAAATAATTAATTAAAATATATATAAGGAAACTCCTCAATTCTCTGTTAGGTTTCCTATGCTTTCTCAATCTTATCCTAGCCCTTGGAAACTCGCAGATTGTTCAAATGTTATTTCTCATATTAGGTGATATTTATAAAGTCAGATTGCTAACTTAGTTTCTTGAATATATGGAGTCTCTGTTTCTTAAAAAATGTAGTTATAGAGATAGCACATTGTAAACAAGTCAAAATTGGCAGAGGAAATTCAATATATTGCTATATGTGTCCCAATTGGTAAAATGTGTTTTAACATAGATTGAAGTCAATTGTCTCCTTTGATGTGGTTTTCCACACATTTCTTTTGTGTATGATAATACCACTCTTGGGTAATAGAAGCAAATAGGCTAACTGAATAGGTAATGAGGATAATTTACCTCATCCAGGAGCTGTGCAAAAATGGCCTTCTGTATTTACCATGTTAAAAGGGAAAAGTGATGTGGGAGTTTGCTTTAGAAATACACGCTAAAAAAGAAAATTGATCTTTGCTTGTGTTTGTCCTCTTTTGTTGATGTGGGAACAATATTGAATGGCTTCTGGCAACTATTAATCAATTGCTATCTTCCTCCTAACAATCTTTTCTGTCATTGTTTGATAGTCTTTTATCTCTTTTGTCAGAACATCCTGTATTAGTACTATTCATTCACTCAAACATTTATTGAGTGCTTACCTGTGGTCCACACTTTACTTGGTGTTACAGAGAGTAATATAAATATGGAAGAAGAAAAACATGGCTTCTGCCTTAAAGAAGATATCAGTCCTACTATATTCAACAAAATGACCTGCAGGAAGCACTTTAACATGCTCATGAGAGATAGAATTACTGTACCTATTGCCATCTAAATAGATATGCACATAGTTTTTTTTTTTTCCATACTAGAGGATTAAACCCAGGGCCTCGTACATACTTTGCAAGCATTTTACCAATGAGCTGCACCCCTAGCTCTTTATAAATTTTTTTATTTTGCAACAGGGTCTTATTGAGTAGTGCAAGCTTGCTTCTGGCCTTTAACCTGCAATTCTCCTGCCTCTGTCTCCCCAGATGCTAGGATTATAGGCGTATACCACCATGCCTAGCTTCCACACAAAATTTTTATTTAAAGGTTTACTATAAACATCTTCAATTATTGCACAACTTTTTGACAATATATCCCTAATTTCTTTGAACTGTAATACTAGGATTTAACATTCTTTAAGATAATATATTAATTCCATTATTATTAATCCATTTAAAAATAACATGTTTCATTAAAATAAACTTCTTATCCTCTACTACAAAGCAACACTCACATTATTAAGCATGGGATTTATTATTGTTATGAATGCAAAATAATGATGTGCTTACATTCCTCATTATCCCAGGGCCTGAAGTAATTTTAGTGTTTTGTTGTTGTTGTTGTTGTTGTTGTTGTTGTTGTTGTTGTTGTTGTCGTCTTCCAGAAGTTATGAGGTTATGGGGGAATCTGAAAAAAGATTGGCAATGATTCATGTAACAAAGAATTGAACTAGCAGGAAAAGAGCAGGGCAAAATGTATATTGACTGGAGGAATTTGAGCATAGAAGTTTAGGAAGTAAATGCATTAGGAATAGAGAAAGGAGATAATTTTAGGCACCTACTGAACAAACTGAAGAAATAGTTGGGTGAAGAATAAAGCATTATTAAAACTGCATGGTATATATTGACTTTGCTTCCTTCTGCATCATACTCTTACCTCAACACTACAGAAGTCATCAGTAAATGAATTCACATTGAAGTTACTTTGCAGTGAATTTCAAAAGAAAATTAGGATGATTAGTTACAAGGTAGGACAACCTTGCATAAAGGTTATTTTGACACCAAAAGATGGACAAGCATGCTTAGGATATGGTTACTTATTTAGTAATCATGTAATGAACATTTTATTTCTCATAAAATATTAAAAGAAAAAACTGCAGACATTTATAACATTAAAACAAATATAAAAGACACCCAAGTCTCACTAATATAGATTCTGACTTAATAGTCTGGGGTATGACCCAAAAAGTTGTTGTTTGATGGTGATTATAGCAAGCATCTTCAAACCACTGCTTAATACTCCTACAGCCTCCATGTAGGGAAGAAATTCTGCCAAAGGTGATATTGTAACAAGAGTGTAAAAATGCTGGATTTCAAATGACAGTAGCAGAGGTTTGTGTATTTTAAAATAGAAACATTCATTCTAAAACAAACAGTGGAACTAACATTTTTTTGAGTTGTCTTTTACCTTTTAATTAATTACAATTGACACAAGCATATAAAATTCCATTATAGTTTCTCTTTTGAATGACATCTCTTCCAATATTATAGTTATTAATTTATGCCTTCTTGTTAATTTTTAAAATATATTTATCAGTCAGTAGTTTTCTGTGAGTTGACAGAGGAGAATAGT